>JANHGL010009936.1:4123-15390 GCA_024611195.1 Ceyx melanurus | reverse complement strand
ACCAAGTCACCCAGGAACAGATCCAGGTGGGGCTGGAATGTCTCCAGAGCAGGAGATTCCACAACCTCCCTGGGCAGTCTGTTCCAAAATGCAGTAATTTATTACTGAGTTTATAGACACCATTTCATAGATGAGATGAGCTGCATGCTTCAATTTCATTATATCATCCTGAAATTCAAAGCCAGTTGTCTTATCACTACCTAAAAATAAGATTACTTCTCACGTAAGTGTGTAGTGTCTTGGAGTGTTGTTTGTTTATTGCTGCTCAGTTTGTTTTGAGAGCTTGCTTGGGGTTTTTTTGGGTGTGTGTTAAATACAAAAGCCTGCAACTGCCCTGCTTCTGTAACATTTAAACACCTACAAATTAGTGAATGCATATCAAGTGATGCTAAAATACTAACTTGGTTTTACTGCTGCCTTTCTTTTCTTAGTAAGGTTGGTATCAAGAGTTACAGTTGAATTTTGGCAAGGTGGCTCTGTAGGGTACACACCACTCCAGTCTGTGTCATTCACCTTGGTGTCTCCAGGCAGCTCAAGATGTAGTTGCTGCCCCTCCCTGTCTCTAACTGGTTTGTCAATCCCTTGCTAAAATTGTGACAGAGAACACAGTCATGGCCTGAACTCTTTTAAAGAGGTGAAAAAAGAAGGTTTAAGAGTTGGAAGAGGGATCTGAGAGGTAGCCCTTCAAAAGTAGAGACCTCAGTAATTTCACCCATGTACCAGGGAGCCTTTCCTTTTTCTAAGTTCCATTAGAATGCTCTTGAGTGGGAGGGGACACAGAGTTGTTTTTAAGTGTCACTGCAGTGCCCTACTTACTAGGATAACAAAACATGTATTTCTGAATGTCAGTTGTAAACTGAAATGTAGAACTCCCAAAGTTAAATGCAGGATGTGAATTAAGTTTTAGGCAGATTTCACTTTCTGCTGACATGGTGTGAATGAAACTAAACTTAGTCTCATGAGTGACTAATGCAGTTAGTTCATGCATTAGTTAATGGTGCAGTTACCCAGCTCTTGGAGTTTTTACTTAATTTTGCATGTAATTAAAGCTTTTACATTTCTTCAGGCATCCTTATGAAGAAAAATACAGATTAATTCGGATTGGAAATCCAGCATTTTCCACGAGGCTGTTGCCAGTCAGAGGAGCAGTTAAATGTTTATTTGAGATGGGTTTTCAAGAGGTGAGTATAATTTAGCAACTTCTTCATCAGTTAACACACCAACATTTAATATTTGATGATTTTTTTTTTTCTGTTTTCTCTGTTGCAAGGCACTGGATTTTAGGTCAGTGCCTATTTTCTTCCAGTCCTTGCTTGCAAATACCTGCAGTTAACAAACAGAAAATGTAGATATTCAGAAATCTGGTGGAGCTTGAGCAAACCTGATTTGTGAGATTGTTTTTCTGCTGTTCAGGTGCACTACTTGTTTGATGGCCAGATGTGTCTGTGCTGGCACAATGGACATGGTGGGCAAGAGAATGAAGATCCTTCTCTTTTAGATCCCACTATCAGATGGACATCAGACTGCACAATCCCAAACCTGTGTTGTAACCCTCATTTGGAGGGGCAGGGAGGAGGAAAACACCCAATATTTTTCAGCTAATTCCCAGTGCAGCTGCACAAGTACTAGTGTTGTCATGACAGCAGTGGAGGACAACAGAATATTGAGGTGGTGGGAGGCTGGGACTTTTTACCCCTTTAAAACAGTTATGAAACTGTACCCTAAAATAGCCTGGAGTGAATCTTGATTCATATGCTGTCAAAAAGATGTATTCTGAAGATTGCTTTGTGTCTTAAAATAGTCCTTTGTGGAACTTAAACTGCCAGACTTGCTAAGCTGGAAGCAGCCTTTATCATAGCAGGAGAGCTGAGGTGAAAAAAAACAACCTAATTAATGGTGCAAAACTCCTGCTCTAGCTTTGCTTTAATTTGTTTGATGCCACACTTCTGTATGGGCACATAAGTCATGTTGATCTAAGTCCAGCTGTCATGAGACCTCTGACTTTTCTTCTGGTGAAGTTAATTAGTGTAGCTGATAGGTGTCCTAAGGTAACTGAATAAACAAATTACTCAATTTAATAAATAGAAGTGCTGCAGCAGGAGAAACTGGGAGAATATTTCAGGATATTCATGTTTTTGGTAACCTATTTCTTCATGTTAAGTGATGCAGTCGTTTGTTCTACCAATAAACATGTTACAGTCCAAATAGGAACCCAGAAATCATGCTGAGTAGGGGTCTAAAGAAGAATATTTCCCATCTGAAAAGCTCTAAAACCTAAAAAACACCACTGTAGAAGAGAATTCCCAGCAGATGTAATTCTGGGTGCTTCTTCCCCCACCACTGGGTGTCCTCCTGTGTTGCCTGGTGTTTCTGGTGTGGCTCATCTCTGTTGCCTCTTTCTTTGCCAAACCATAATTGTGTTATCTGT
Organism: Ceyx melanurus; assembly: GCA_024611195.1. Lineage (NCBI taxonomy): Eukaryota > Metazoa > Chordata > Aves > Coraciiformes > Alcedinidae > Ceyx > Ceyx melanurus. The sequence goes on along the minus strand of JANHGL010009936.1, from coordinate 12,962 downwards.
GTGTGGCTCTGCAAAATAAAGACTAAAAAAGCATGTTATGATGAACCCTTTTTTTCCAGTCTGATGTAGGTTTTTGTCCTAAGAGCTCCAAGGGGCCTAATCTGAGAGCTCAATCCCACCAACTTCCAGCAACTGGAACAGATACAAACCACTGACTGCTGAACTCATTTGTCTGCATTCCAGGGAGAAACTCACCTGATTTTTCCCAAGGAAGCTTCCATTGAGCAGCTCTCTAAAATTAGAGACTTAATTGCTGGAGAGAGGAGTAGCAGATTGAACGAGTCAAATCAGATCCACAGAGCAGAATCCTCTCAAAGTGTAACCAGCACTCAGACAGTTCCAAGTCAACCTTCAAGACCTTCTGACTCCCTTCCTGCCCCTGGCCACCAGCAACCAGAATCATCACTGGTGCAACACCCTAACTTGGTAATTATAACCTCAACACTTTGTAAGTGGTCTAATCTTGAATGTTAAGATAGAAGAAGAGTTCACTGCTGGGAGAGGCTGCTCAGAGAGACTGTGTAGTCTGATTATAGTCTTATTATATAAATATAACCAAAATATACATAAAACTATAATAAAATATAATAACCCCCCATATATTTATATATAATGTTTATTATATTTATATTATAGGGTTTTGCTTTGGCAGGGGGCTTGGACTCAAAGGGTCCCTTCCAACCCCTGTGATCAGAGATGTCTTTTCTCTCTTCCCTGAATCCCTTTTCACTCTGGACACCTTTCAGAATGCTCAAAGATTATATCCCTAGTTTTGCTGCTTGGTTGGTGGTGTCCACAGTTTTTATTGATATCTTTATGCATTTCTTTACAACATAAATGTTTATAATGTAACCATGGGTATAGAATTGTGACTGACAAAGTGAAATAGGAGAGCTTGGTTCTTCTGGTTTAAAGTGGAATTTCATAAATCATCTTGTAACTGAAAATCCTTTTGCAGGCTTCAAATTTATTGAAAACACTTGAAACAAAATGTAAGCATCCTGTGTTGATATATGAGAACCCTTCTCTTCAGGAGAAAGCACTGGCTTTAATTCCCCTCCAGCAATTGAAAAGGAAGGCTCAGGAAAAGCTAGCACAAGCTACAAGAGTGGACAAAGGTAATACTGAGAAATTAGAATGTATGTGAAAATAGAAATATTGTTCCTAAGATCATGCTGATAATGACTGAGCTTTAGTCTGTGGATTTGGTCACATGGCTGCTGGTTCCAAATGCTGTCTCTAATTCACAATAAAGTTCAGAAATGCTCCTTCTCAAGTGATACTAAGTTTTTGCTCAAGACCTTTCCAAGACCACCTGATGCAAAGAATCACATTTCTTGCTAATGCTTAAATGAGTGGGGTCATTCACATGCTGTCTTCTTGGAGCTAGAATTGAAATGTGGGCATCAATTCTTCTGTCATCAGTGGCTAAAATGGATATTTTCTTCATAAATGAGAATTTGTTTTGGAATGTACAAGCTTACTTGTTTTATTTTTTCCCTCTATCACTGCATCAAGACCTTTGGGAATAACTGCTTTAGTCTAACTTGTTTTTAGTACTTCCCTTACAATGCAGAACAGGCATTTTTGGCTCATAGATCATGGTCATTTGATCAGAAGTACAGACTTATTTCTACTGCTTCACTTTACTACTTTCCATTAGAAAGATGGATTGGACAGTCAAAAGTAGCTGCATGTCACAGCCAACTGCTTTCTCTTGATATAAATGGCATCATCATTCTTTCCCTGCAGTGTTTGCATGAAGGATTTCTCTCCCAAACCAAAAGAAGAATATTCATGTGTTAGCAAGAATATTTTCATCCATGGGTTTTGTATGTTATCCAGGAAAACTACTAGAAAGTCTAAATTATTTTTTTCCACTTGACCTTACTGGTGTTCTGTGAATTTTACAGGTGCACATGTGAGTGAAGAAGACTTCTTATTGTTGGAGCTCTTGGACTGGTTTAAGAAGGACTTTTTCCACTGGGTAAATACTCTTCCTTGCAGCAGGTGTGGTGGGCAGACAGAGGCTAAACCTGGCTACCTGCTGCCCACTGAGGATGATCTGAGGTGGAATGTGCATCGAGTGGAAAATCATTACTGTAACCAGTGTCAGTTCAGTAATAGATTCCCCAGGTGAGCTTACAAACACCTGCTTTGGTTTTATTTCTTCTCTTTCAAGAAACAGCTTTGTTTTTGTGTGCTTAGTGAACAAGTGCCAAGCTGTTGGTTGAGAGATTAGGGCAGATGTTTTCAGTACCATGATGGGCTGGCTGATGAACCAGCTCTATAAGATTAGAGCTTTATTTACATGGCCTTATGCTGAATACTTGTCTGATTTATTATTATTATTTTATTGTTGAGAAAGTACAACTTCTAAATAAAATATGTCAATATTGGCATAGTATGTCAATGCTATGTCAAGAGTTTTTTGTTATTTCAGGGAAAACTGGCACTTCTCTGGGAAATCAGAGGGAAGGCAGATCTTTTGCAGAGTTTCTAGCAAAAGAGCTGCATTTTTGATACTATTACTACCTATTTTTTGAGACTCTTGCTACCTATCAGAAAGACCAATGAATAAACCCCATATTTTAAGATGAATTTGTAAATTAATTTTGAAAAGTGGTAAAACCAGATTAATTTCAAACATGTAATGGAATCTTGTGAGTCAAAGGGAAGGTAACATTCTGCTCACAGCAACCATTTCCATTTTCTCTGCGGCCTGAAGGGCACTGAAATCAATCCAATTCATCACAGATAGTAATGATGTAAAGATTTTGGAAGGTGCAATGCATTTTCAGTTAATTGGGGTTTGTTTTCTTTTTCTTCTGTAGGTATAACCACCCTGAAAAACTCCTGGAATCCAGACGTGGCCGCTGTGGAGAGTGGGCCAACTGCTTCACACTGTGCTGCAGAGCTGTAGGATTTGAAGCCAGATACATCTGGGACTGCACAGGTATCAGTAGTCTGGAATCTTGTCACATTAATGCAACATGAGGTTCTGTATTTTTATGGCTTTTGGGTTATGTTGGCCATCAGGCAGCACAGAGTTAAGCAGGTCAGCTTACAAAGACAAAATCCATTGCCTGATCAGATGAAATACAGTTCAGCAAGTAAAGGTTAGATGATTGACTTCAAGAATGATATAGTTTTTAGTTGAGTCTGAGGAACTATGATCCTAAGGTAGAAAGAGGAGCTATTGATAACTTTTCTGAATATTGATAAGCAGAAAACATGTTCTTTCACCTGTTCCTTCATTTAGTAAATCAGGACAAGCTAAAATGTTGCACAATATTAGAAAAGAGCAGCTATCCTTAATATTAATCATTTTTGACCTTTGTTAGATCATCTGTGGACTGAAGTATATTCTTCATCTCAGAAAAGATGGCTTCACTGTGATCCCTGTGAGAATGTCTGTGATAAACCTCTTCTCTATGAAATTGGGTGGGGAAAGAAGCTCTCCTACATAATTGCATTCTCCAAAGATGAGGTAGGAGTTGTGGTGTTAACAAGCTTGCTTACCCCGAGGCAAGTGTGGGGTGTATTCCACCATCTTTAAACCAAGCAAAATCCAATACATGGGAATCTCTGACTGCTTTCTGTCCTTCTTGTGCTGAAGGTGGTGGATGTGACTTGGAGATACAGCTGTAAACATGAAGAAGTGCTGTCTAGAAGGACAGCAGTCAGTGAAGCTACACTCCGGGAAGCCATTAATGCCCTGAACAGCAAGGTATGGAGCTGCTCTGAGGGTGTTCTGCAAGTGGAACTGAAGGCTCTTTCCTGAATGCAAAGGAATGCTTTTATTAACCTGATAGGAATGTCTGTGCCCTAGAAATACAAAAAACAATACATAAAGACCTCATTTTACACTGAATATATAAATATCATTCACAGTGCTGAACTACTGTGAATTAGAGAATGGTAGTAAGAGGATTATTGTTTTATCTCTAACATAGTCCAATGTGTGTGTGTATATATATATAAAAATATATACCATCTGCATTTTTTTTTGTTTTCTTGATGCCTTTTTGACAGATAATATTTTACAGTCACAAGGACTCTTTGAGGGCAGCTGAGCATTTTCCAAATCAATAATGCTACAACTTGAAAGCAATAGTATTTCTAGCTATAAGAAATGTAGGCCTAATTTGTTTTTTTATTTGTACATAACACATTAATATCTATAAAATATGTTACTGAAGTATTTTATTCAAGCAAATGTGTAATAACCATTATTATGTTAAAATAAATCCACATAGTACAAGCTCAAGCACCATATGGTTATGACTGATTTCTGTTTGCACATGTGGTGTAACAGTCAATCTAGACTTCAAAATATTAGTTTGATTTTTCATTTCCTTTTTTTTTGCCATTAATCTCATTCAGGAGCAGGTTTACAAATACCTTTTTTTCTGAATTTTAAACTTTTTTTCTAATTTCTTTTCAGAGACAACGCTCTTTGTCAGAAAATAGAAAAAAAGAGCTTTTGGAAAGAACAATTGTGGAGCTTGTTGAACTTATTTCTCCTAAAACACCTAAACCTGGAGAATATGGTGGGAGGACATCTGGTTCAATGGCTTGGAGACTAGCCAGAGGTGAAGTTGGTCCAGAGGTATGTAATTTCTGCACTGGTGACCCATCTTGCACTTCATGGAAGGTAGTCTGCAGATGGAGTTCAAACAGTGGAAGTTGAAAAGCGTTAATTGCAAGTTTGATATGAATTCTGTAGAGGTCCACAAGGAATTTTTGAGGATCGATGGTGTTCTGTTGGTTCTGAAAAGGTTTGGGAATCCTGGGTCAAAAAAAATCAATTTATTTGTATTATTAGCTACTGTTAGTTGAAGCCTTGAAGTAGGTTTTGACCAACTATTTCTGTTAATAAAACAATTTGGGAGCAGTTTGTTCCATTTACACAATCCTATCTCTTAACTAATAAGCTTGATTGATTTTCATATCAGTGTTTTTGACTATGTTGAAAAGACATCTTTTTATCTTTAATTATTTTATGCCAAGATAACAGTTTCTCAGAGCCAAAGCCATATTTATCATGCAAAGCTGTGACTTACTCCATCACTTGGTGCATCAGTTTTGTGGTGATCCTGCTGTCAGTCAAGTGAAATGACTCACAATCCTAAATAACACCAGTTAAACAATCCCATGAAACTCATTAACACCAGTTAAGTGAAATTAATGAGTTTCATGGGATTGTTTAAGTTTGAGAAATGAAGATTTTCTTCCAGTTCTCCAGAGTTTAGAAGATTTGATTTCTGCTTTGAAACCCCCAAGAGCAATGTCAAATCTAAAAATAATTAAAGAATTACTGTGAAGTTTGTGCCTTGAGATTTTTGAAGTTGATTTTTAAACTCTAACATACAAGCCCCTGTATATGATAGTCACAGAATTATAGTTACTATTCAAAATAACAATTTACTTTGGTTATACAAGAATCCTAATCAACATAGACATTTTCTATTGCTAACATGTTAGTCTCCTTAAATTTGCTAATTTTTCTGTTCTTTTATTAAGAATTTACTTCTAAAAGTAATTATATGAAAGTGATGAAAACACAATTGCTGCTTCCCTCTGAAAAAGGTGCAGCTGGAAATTGGTTTAAAAAAGCATTTTGCAGAAATGCTTTTTTTTTTCCATGACCTCTCTCCTGAAAATAATGTTTTGTTTTCAGGCAGCAGCAAAATAAATTGAGAAACCATGTTGCTGCTTTTAAACAGCATGCTGCTGAAATGCATTGGGGAATAAAGGTGCTTGTATTGTTTTGCTTGTTCCAGAAAAGAAAAGAAGTCATTTTTATTCCCACTGAAACAGAGAAGACATCTAAACTTTTCCACCTCATCTACAACATAGTAGAAGATACTTACACAAGGGTTTCCAGTAACAATGAAAAAATTAATGGCTGGGAGGCAGGTGTTTGGAAGGCAGAGTCCATCTGGAGGAAGGTTGAAGCAGACTGGAAAATGGTGAGGATAACACTTATAAGCCTAAAATGTACCATAGGAATATAACTCCAGTCAAATGGAAATCCCTTGCTAATTTTTGGCATCAAAGCCTCTCTTGGTGCCCATAAAATTTAGTTAATGTTAGGAAATATTATTGGTAAGCTTCAGGTAAGATTGCCATAAGGAAATGGAAACCAATTTAGCTTGTCTTTCCAGAGGATGATTGACTTAGTTGCAGGTAGGTACAATCCTTGCTAAGGGACCAAATTCTAGGAAATGGTTTTCTTCTTTCCACTGCTGGGCAAATGGACAATCTGGTTTTATTGACAATAATACTTCTCTCCAAAAAAGGGATTGTTGTTCCTTTATTTTGCTGTAGAGAATAGCTTTATAGTGGATCATATCCCTTTGATACACAGCCAAAGGAAGAAATTGTCATCCTAAATAGTACAATTCCACCTGAAATAAGGCAAAATCCTTCACAGAAGTGTTTTTATTATTTAGGATGTGATGAATAGAAAGGAATTTAAATATTAAAACTACAGTAAAGGTAATTATAGGTGTTAGCCCAGGAGTAACAGAAAATAACATTGTTTTGCAATGTTGATTGAAATTATTCTGATTATTGTCTTGGCTGATCTGATAGTAGCCTCTCCATCATCTTTGGGTATTTTCTTGCTGTTCAATGTCATTCAGTGACTATGGTACAACTCAATCAGGTACAAAACACTAATGAGATGACACAGAGAGAACTTGGTATCCAGGGCTCAGAGAAGCAGACCCCAGGAGGTGATACTCAGAGTGTAAGAATGTGTAGAGCTGAAATTAATGGGTTTTTAAAAGCTTGTAGTCCTCATTTCAGGCTTTTTTTTTTTTTTCAAATAATACTGGGAAAAGGGTGAAAATTACAGAGAACAGTCAGAAGGACACAAAAGGGAACTTTAAATTCTGTTTTCCTCATTAAATGCTTGGATGTTATAATAGAAAATGAGGCAGGCTGATGTTTTAGTTTTGATTCCTAAAAGCTGATGCTTAGGGCACCTCAACCACATAGTAATTAGCAGACTGTTCTGACTTAAACATGGCAATTCAGTAGGAATCTGAGAGGAGAAATCTCTGGTGAGAACTAGCTGAGGTAGTTAAAAAAAATTGTGTGGAGAGGAGCACTTTATGAACATTAAGTTTATATTCACATAAAAGTAGGTTAAATTGTTAGACTTTCATAGGTGCTTTTCAATGTAAAAGACCCCAAGGGGTCTTTTCCAACCTGAATGATTCTATAATACAGGATTTATAGATGGCTGTGAGTTGATCATCTTGCTTTTTGAGATGCTGACTGTGTCCTTTTTTTTTTCCATTTAGGTTTATTTAGCCCGAAAAGAAGGGTCATCCTCTGCTTCCATCAGCTGGAAGTTTGAGTGCAAGTCAGCTGGTCTAAAAATAGAAAACATTTCAGTTAGGACAAGCAGTCAGACATTTCAGAGTGGAAGGATCAAGTGGAGACTTTGCTCTCCAGCAGCAGAGGTTGCTCTGACAGGAGGTAAGTGTGGAATTGAAATAATTAATTACACCATGTCACAAAGGTGTAAGTGGAAATAAATAGTTTACGTGGTGAGAGCACTTGGTAAATGCTAAAAATGAACTGCAGGTGCATTTGGACTTTTCCAACTCAGTCTTTTTTAGCAAGGTCTAAAAAATACTGTGTATTTAATAAAAAAAAACCAACTCTTGTTTTTTAATATATGCAGGTTCAGCAAGAACACAGAGTGGATGCAGGATATTTTGCTTTACTAGGAAGGATATGTGCCTCTGTGTGTGGTGTCATTCTTGCCTAGGTCCTCTGAGCACCAGCACTAAAATAACAACTAAAAATCTGCAGCTGATTTTGACAGATCAGTTGGAGTAGCTGCAATTGGGATCTTTAAACTTTTATTACAACTTTCCACTTTTAACATGCATTTTAACATCATATGCTGCCTGGAGCAGTGGCTTACTGAGTTGTTTCTTTTTTCCTCCAATAGATCAAAAGCTTTGCTCCTATTCAGAGTTTTCTGGAGCTCCAGAAGTCACATTGGAAGCAGCTCTATATGGAGGGGATGGTGAAGCTGCTTGGCAACACACACAGCTTTTCAGAGAGAGCTTAACTGGCTGTGGAGAAAACTGCTTGGAGATCATTATAAAACTCAGTGAGCTCTGAAAACCTCACCTGAGATGTTCTTTGGATGCTCCTTGAAGACATTATACCATGGATACATCATGAAAATGTAGTTGGCAGTTCCTGTTCATACTCCTGGCAGTTTAGCTCCTGTTTCACTGGTTCCATTTCACCAACTTCATGTAGTGATTAAGTGAACATCACAGTGAAAACCTCTCCTCTTCAAAACCACCAAAATTAAGGAATAGAACCAGTCCATATCCTTATCTTAAGCTTTATGTTGAAAAGGAAACAGTTTTTAGGGAGCAAAATATGATTATAAGAGCTCAGAGCAATTGTACTTGTTTTTAATTTGGACTTTTAGGGTTGGCTTGCTGGCATGATTTGCTATAATCTCCTTGAGAAAACAGCTTGAATTCCATTTTCCATTTGCAACAGATGCTTGTGATGATTTGAAAGTATTTTAAAGAATAATAGAAGCCTATGAAATTTTAAAACAGAAAGATGATTTTTTTAATAACCAGAAGAGCTGAAATTAAGATACATTTGGAAGCAGTCTAGAAATTATCTTGTTAAATATCTAGGTTTTCAAATTGCATTTATTGCCTAGAAAAGTTTGGGCATATGATGGTGTGCCAGGAAAATAATGTACCTCAAATTGCCATGGCCTGTGATATGAAATTGATGCTTAGAACTGAGTAAAAACAACAGATTTATTTTTTTTAATTAA
>JANHGL010009935.1:19355-32422 GCA_024611195.1 Ceyx melanurus | reverse complement strand
ACACTGGAATGGGCTGCCCAGGGAGGTGGTGGAGTCGCCATCCCTAGTGGTGTTTAAGGAAAGATTGGATGTGGCACCTAGTGCCATGGGCTAGCTGGGTGTCGTGGTGTCAGGTCTTAGGCTGGACATGATCTCAAAGGTCTTTTCCAGCCTCAACAATAATTCTGTGTAATTCTGTGTAAAAAGGGTATCAATGAGTCTTTGATATAGCATCTGTAGAAACTGGGGACAAGAAACAGCTGACTATTCTATCTAAAATTACAGAGCCTGCTGCTGTGGGGAAGATTAAAGTTGAGGATCAAAAGGTGTCAGTTGCTACTGATATGATGCATCATTGACAATATCACACCAGCCACTCTGAAACTCCCATCTAGAAGCTGATCCATCAACTAGAGGGTCAAGGGGTGGTTAGTAAAACGTGTTAACCCTTTACAGTCCTATATGGCCAATGCAAAAATCTGATGGGGAATGGAGATTAACAGCGGACTACTGTGGTCTGAATGAGGTCACACCAGCAATGAGCCCTGCCACACCAGACATGTTAGAACTCCACTATGAACTGGACCAAAAGTCTGCTACTGACTAGTGAGGTATTCCATCCATATACATTATATTTAGTATAAATCTGAGGGATCAGGTGGGGCAGGCCCCACTCTGTTCTTCTGGCTTCTTCCTTGCTTCTGCAGTGGCCAGCATCTGAGGAGGGCTCTGTCTGTTCTGCCTTTAATCTTTTGGAATATACAGGAGAGGCATTGAAGTCTTCTTCCTCCAAAAATCACAGAAGAGCTGTTCTAGCCTTCAGTCAGGAAAAAGGACCCTGATTAAAATCTTCAGTGGCTTTAATCACCAGCACCCTGCCTGTTCTGTGGAAAGACACCAATATCAGCAGCACACATAAATATAAAACCGCTCTAAATTTTAACACTTGCAGCCAGGAAGTGTTCTAATAGGCACTAGCTTACAGATTGTTTTTAGTGTATCAGCGACTTAAATAATGCAAAATTATTTAAGCCGTGAAAAGCATATGTTGGATAATTAGGCTGTATTTTAGTTAAACAATTCATCCAATTTGTTGAACTAATTACAATTCAAGCACACGAAAGCTCAGAACAGTGGATTTAACATGCCCCTGTGTGATGTTGCATAATTCATTTTTCCAGTCACCTAATATCTATATGTTGGTAACCCAGTGGATTAACAATGCAAGAGAAGTAGTTCCAGGAAACTCTTGGGGAAGCAGAACATAAGGCAACATTCACAAAAGATGTACTACATAACAAGAATTACTTCATAGTCTCAATTTCCACAGTAATTTTTCACCCATCAGCTGCTGTGAGCAGTCTGTGTAATTCTCTTCCTTTCACCATTCCAGAACAGTCAGAGTGTGTCATTGCTTGTGACACTGTTAGACACTTACCCATGTGTTGCCTAAGTTTAGCCTGTCTCTGGGACTAAACTACAGCAGTTGCTCTATCACCTGATGATCCCTACCAAAAAGAGAAGGGGGATCAGGAAAAGGATAAGAGGGACTCACAGGTTGAAATGAAAATGGATTTAAAGAAACATCAAACTAATATTAATGCCACCATAAAGTAAGCGAAGTTATACTCAGCCCTGCAAATGTATAAAATAAATGTATAAAATAAACAGCAATGCAGTCCTAAGGAGCAGGAAGAGAAACAGAACCAGGAGGAACCTGAGCAGGAGACCTCTCCATCCTCAGCAAATTTCCCCCTTTATGAGCATGATGTTTATGTGAGCCAACCTGGGTCAGCTGCTCTGGCTGACTCCAAACTGCTAAAGGTCTGCAGACCATGACTGGACTATGATTCTGTCTCAGTGAAACCAGGACAACTTGCTAGGGCCCTCCCCAGATCTTTGAATTTGTGACCCAGGAGGTCAGGTTTTTGCAACCTTTCCTGCAGTTGCACTGCTCAGCACAGAGTGGAATAAATCCCACAGGACAGTGTGCCAGGACATGCTGTGCCAGGTCATAAAACAAGCACCATCCCAGCAGAAGCATTCAGGAGGGCTGCCCAGAGCAGCATGCAGCTCAGGGCACCCTGTGCTGCCAGACTCCCTCCCTGTGTACCAACACAGTCTCCTTCCATCAGCAGAACCCATGATTTTGAGCAAAAATTTTTCAGTGTGTAGCGCATGCACTTGGCTGTTTGTTAAAGATGGTGTGGTTCTTAGTGGAGGCCCCAGAAACCAAAGATAAGTAAGATAAACTGTGGAGACCCCAGCAACCATTGTGGAGAAAGAGAAACAACTATGGCCCAATGAGAAAGAGACACACCTGTAGACACCTGGAGGGGGGCTTGGATCTAAAGAGCACCTGTGAAATCCTGGAGGGAGAAGTTATGGAGAGCAGTGAAGAGGAAACATGATTCTGTGAAACCTGGAGAGGCTGGGACATAAAAACCCCTGTAGAGAACAATAGAGGGGGCTTGAGTGATTATACAAGAATTGTCTACGTGTTGTCAGTCTGTCTCAACAACAACAACAGTTCTCTAATCAGAAGCATTCTTTGCAGCACAGATTGTCTGTCTCATATATAAAATTTCTCACCTGAAGACTCACCATCTCCATGTTGTTATGGGATTGCAGCATCCCTGCAGAGCCAAGAGGGAATGACACATCACATAGATATTTTGTTGACTTCTGACAGCTTCAAAGTACAATTTTTGGGCAAAAGCAAAGAAGCAGAAAGATAAGACTTAAAGAAAAATGAGGGAGAGGCAGAACAGTCAATAACAACTTCGTAGTTAAAAAATATAACCATTTTTTGGTACACGCACCCCCACCACCATGTTATCACTAGAACAGCTCACATTTCACAGTGACACCCACAACCTGCATTTGACCTTCCCATTACAGTTTTTCTCCCCAGCTGTTCAGTTATTCCCACTTTTCCAAGGGAAGACTGAAGCATGAGGACATCTCCTGTTGCTCTCCGGGGGCTCTGGCATGTGTGTGTGTTCATGTGTGCAGATGTAAGCATACATCTATCCATCCCCGTTCTTCTGCTGCACCTGCCCAGGGCTTGGTGGTGTTTGTATGCTTTTTCCTAGGAAAAACCTTCTGAGGAATTTTGGAGACAAAGCCAAGTGGAGTTCTTGGCTTGGCATGTAGCTTTCCTAACGATACTGTGACCCGGGGAGGAAATCCATCCAAGAGACATCTACATCTTTATCACATCGTGGATGCTGCTCTTGAAATTTGTCTGCAAGAATATCAGACACAATTCATTATCTCAAAGCTAAACTGTATTTCTGAAGAGCTGTTTTTAGCTTTTTATTGTGGTTTGGGTTTTTTTGTTTGTTTGTTTTTGTTTCGTTTTGTTGTTGTGATTTTATTTTTTCCTTTGGAATGTGGGTCCTCATACCCAGGCCCTTTGTGGCTCCAGCATGTCAGATGACTGCAGTCAGCCTGCTGACTTGGAAGGGAAGATCACTGGCCATACTTCATACCAGTGATGAACCTCTTTGTAGGGTTGTCCAGAAGAAAGGCACTAATGGTTTACGTGAGTGTCTATATAGAGAAAAAGGCACTAATCACACTGTGCACACATTGACTACTTGCACATCACTGAAAATTAACATCTTTAACATATCACTGAGATAAGAAACTATTGCTGACTCATAAGTCATTTAAACAAGGAGGGCCATGCTGAGGTGAGATGCCTTGAAGATCCTCAGTATTGGCTCTGACCTGTACTGCCTCCCAAATTATACAGTCTCTGGGTAGCTCCTCTTCAGTGAGTGCAGGACTGAAGATGCAGGCCCTTGTCCTCAAAGGTCAACCTTTGAGGCCCTCAGAGGTTTCCAAAGCCACCATGTCTAGCTCCATGGTTACTACACCCCAGATTTGGCTGTGGGGGGCAACATTCACAGACACAGATGAACCAGCTCAGATCTGGAAGCCAGGTTGCTCAGCCACAAGGCTTTGTGCCTGAGAAAATATGGCCTTGCTGGCCATGGTAGGGAAGGCTGCAAGACTCTACAGCTAAGGAAGATGCTAGTTCAGGGGCTGACCCCACGGATATACTCCCTGTTGCAACCAAACAGCGTAATCTGTTTGCCAGGTCTGAGACTCTTTGTGCATGTTCAGTTTTGCAGGCAGCCTGCCCACACATAGCCCATCTGCTCTGGGTGATAAAGCAACCAACAGAGTTCAGCCTACAGCACCATTTCCAAGGAACTGTTTGCACTTTTTTTTTTTCAGTCCAAACTCAAAACAAAACACCACCTCAAACACTAAGACAAAACCCTACCTGAGATCTGAGGACTCACACAAAACTTCCAGCAGGTCCTTGGTCAAGTCCCAAGGACAGGACTTCTTGAAGAACCACCATGGTTAATGATTACAGCTCAGGAGAAGCACAGCTGCTGTGGGGACTGACTTTGGTTAAGTTGTAGAGACTAAATCTATTCTTCAGATTGAAGTAATTTCAAAAATGTCATTTTAAACATTTATTTCTGGAGGGAGCAAGGACAAAGGGGGAATAGTTTATCACCAACTTCATATTTAACAATTTTTGGGGTTGGAAGCATTGAGATATCTGCTGAAATTAATTTCTGTGATAAATCAACTGTGGGCCATGCTTCAAATATGGGAGGAGAAATGAAAATTATCCTCATCCTTATCTTCATGTTTTGTTTTTTCTTTTGGTCAGGGTATATTTTTTCACTAGGAAATATTTTATTTGGGGAAAGATGAAAGAAATAGAGGGCACACTCATTTATTTAGTTTCTGATAGACCATGAAAAAAAAATTAAGAGCGATTAAACAAAAAAAAACTTTCTTTAATAAATTAATAGCAGCATCACAAAACCCTGATGTGAATTACCCAAAGGAAATTGGGTGACAGTATTTAACCATTCACAAAAAAAATGTTATCACCTGCTGGCCAGTAGAGAATGAAAGGTGCTGTAAGACAGTCCCCTTTGTTCATCTCAACAATTGACATACATGAGAACATGTCTATCTGAGTAGCCACAGTCAACCTAGTTCTGGTGCTGAATCTTTTAAAAGCATTTATAAAATTTCTGTAAATTCTCTGTTCAAGTCCTATTATTTACAAACAAATATAATAGGTTCCATTTTTGCTCATTCAACAGGACTGGCAAGGGTAAGAAATGAAGGCTCCTATATGAATGCAATGCCAGTGCATGGACTTATGCAGAGTCTGAGGATGCTGTAGCAAATGAACTAGTCACTCATGACCTATTCACATATGTGCCAGAAACTACTGTAATTCAACTTATTGCTAAATGCTTTTAAAGTCTGTGGTTGGCTTTTAAGTATATATATATGTATATATATGTACACACATATGTATATACACACACATACATATGTTTGGAAAAGGATATGCTATGAAATTCACCCAGGGGAAAAACAAACAAACAAACTTTAAACACATTCAGATCTTCCTGACTTTTCTGTAAAGTTTGTGATAATAAAATCTAACAGCAAGGGCAGTCACTGAAAGCACAAGTTTGTGTCTCTGGACAGTCCTTTTCCAAATCATTACCAGACTTTTTTTGAGAGGCAAGTGGATTACGGAGTATTCAAGCCCATGGTGGCATCAGCAGGCTCACACATGCTGCACCTCTGCTGCCTTTAGCTTGCAGTAAGCTCCCCACTGGGATATCTCACCAGTCTGCATGAAAGTAAGATTTTTCTCAGAAGGCAAGGAGAAGAGAGGACCATCAACTTCAATGCATCAAGCTGGGAGCAACCCAGCAGCAGATGAAACTTGCATTTTATGTTTTTATAGCGGCCTCTGTGAGGTGGTTGATGCACACAGCAATGCAACAGGACAATGTCATGCTAAAGGACTAGCAGAATTTTTCATTTCTTCTACAAGTTACTTTTGGTGAGATGAACACAGCAAGTTTGCAGTACGAGCAGTTTTTGTTAGTAAAATGCAATTTATCCATGCCTAGTGTTGGCTTTTCTGTTCTGATGATTTTCATAGACTAAGGCTTTCAGTGATGCTAAATGCTTCCATGTTAGATGGGCACTGCAACATTTGTGAATTAGTTAATGAGGATGTAAAAAAACTTTTCATATCTGTCATTAGATAATACTCTTAACAAGGTACATTGCATGAGAGGCATCAGCTCTAGAGGGTTTGTTTACACAGAAAGAGGGAGGAAAATTAATTCAAGTTATACATGGTGTAAATGAAAAGCAGATTGCTTAAACTCTATTTAAATGCCAGTGTGGATGCTTTCATTAAGAAGTGGTGTAATATGGTCCACTATAATTTACTTTGGGAATTAAATGGAATAAATCAATTTTTAAAGTTAATCCAGATTAATCTGCCACGTAGACAAGCTCCAGTTCTGCTTCCTTCCTCTGCCTGGTCATCATTTGCTTTTGAATCAACAAATTATTCTAGTTACATACTCTGTCCTGCTCTGCTCACCCTCTCCCAAGAGAGAAGAAATGACCAGTGACCCTTGTTTATCATTCTCTCTCTCATCACCCCCCATGGAGGTGTATCCTGTGCCTCACAGCCCGACTCAGACCAGCACCTCATGCACAGCAGCTCCTGCTCTACACGCAAAGCAGTGTTTTATCACCAGTGCTGCAAGTCCCAACATGTTGGGAAAAAAATAAACAAACAAACAAAAAGCTAAACAAGCTAAGGAATAAATAGATGTGAGGACCAAGAAGACAAGAGCCAGAAAAATCTTCTCCAGGTCAGCCAAAGACCCTGATCATCCAAATAATCTGTGAAGGCAGTGACATGCACAGTGAAAACAGCTTGCTCCATCCCAGAGCTGATGATTATCTGTAAAACCAAATGAGGGCTTTTTAGGAATCTAAGGCCCTCCATGTATAAAATGGTTGAAGCAGATAACTGGGGTTCGCTCTGTTTCTCATGCTTGTTCTCCAAGTGTGCAAGTGATCCCAGCCAGGATCACAAAACCACACCAGAGCTGAATTCCTCACCTTCCTTAGGGAGCTGGAACCTCCGGGGGAATGGAAAGAAAACAGCAGGATTGGAAAGGGAATCTGAATTTAAGAGAGACACCCTGAAATGCAAGATTGCCCCAGTATGACAGCAAGCTACCACGCCGTTAGGACATGTCTGGCCAAGTGCCTGCACAGCTGCTATGTTTTTGTGATGTCCACCTGCCAGGTTTCTGTACAGTCTTTACACAGGACAAATAGGGGTGATGATTTAAAGTATATATTTACTGTCAACTTGAAAAATAAAGTTATAGTGACCAAGTCTAATAGCATGTATTTGATAGATAGCTAATAACAGGCCATTCTGGACTCCAGCAAATGCCACCTGAGATAAATATTCAGCATTTTTGTTCATGCACTGGAAGAAGAATTCAAACATTTTATCCATGACATATGAAAAGTAACTAATATTTCTGATCTAGTATTAACAGTAAATATAGAACCTTAAACTTCACTGCAGTATATTAACATATAGGATTTTAAGTACTGGACTGGAAAGACAACTGTTTTCTTTAAAAAAAAAGCTTTGTTCAGAATGCAGTATTTACATTGTACTTAGACCAACACATTTTTACACAATGTATTTTGTCTACAGATACTTTGCAGCAAAAGACTGTGTGAACCACCTTTACACACAGCTCACTCTTTCGCTTACAACATTGCAGCTGTTTATAGAGAGCTCTGAAGACCCTGGATGCATTTCAAAGCCCTCCTCAGCTTCATCTAGTTCCATACTGTTGAGTTCGTTGCCATTTCGATAACTAGTTAAAGTCAGATCTTTGCCATATAAAGCTGTTGAAGTAACATTCAGACACTGATTCTGCCGCAGTGTTGATTTTTTACTGGTCTTGTATTGGCAACGGATGTAGTTGGAGAAAGCCCTGCGGTAGGTTTTATTGAAGAGTGTGTATACGAGGGGATTAATCCCAGAGCAAACATACCCCACCCAGACAAACACATCGAGGAGTTCACTCAAGAGGTCTTTATCACAGGCTTCCTTGCAAAGGACAGACATGACATTAGTGATGAAAAAGGGGCACCACATGATAAGGAACAAAAAGAAGACGATGCCCAGGACCTTGGAGGCTCTTCGCTCGTTGTTGATGGACTGCATAGTTCCTTTCCGAAATAGCACTGCTTCCTTATTTACAGGAGAGTTCAAGTGAGATGCCCCTTCATGATTGTGAAGCATTGAAATGTTCTCTGTGTTGTTTTCCTTCTTGAGGCAATTTACACTGCTCCTCCTCTGCTTGGGCACCTCTCCGCACATGAACACCGTGGCCTGTCTCTGCAGCACCTGGACGGTCAGGCAATACGTAATCACCATGATGATGAGAGGGATGAAGAACGCCATGAAGGATCCAATGAGGACAAAGTTCTCATCATTAAGGACACAGGTCCCATTTACGAACACCCTGGAATCATCCTGCAAACCAATGACTGGAATGGGCATAGATATTCCTAGAAGAAGGAGACCAAAAAAAAGAGACCATTACCTAGATGCATAGACATCCAAAAAAACTGCAGAGATTATACAGGTCCTATGTGCATTCAGCCTGCTGCCTGGAGCTGTTCAAAAGAGAAGTTACTACTCCCAAATGGTAGGGAAAACCTTGTGTGACAACAATCCTGGGGGTACAGCTCCATATCATGAGCACCCACTGTCAGGAACAACTGCATTCTTGCTGTGCTCCACAGCTGATATAATAATTGAATAAAAGCATAACTCCTTTATCAAGTTCTTTTAGTAGCATTAATTGCAATTTGTGTGTGGGTGTAGAAAAGGCACTGATCTGTTCCAGCTGGCCACTTCTGCCTGCCAGTTTTGGGGGTTTTGAAATTCCTGACAGAGGGTAGAGAGTAGCAAAATTTAAAGAGGAAAATTTTCAAAATACAAGAGAATTACAGTTATGAAGATTTAGAAGCAAGTTTCTTAAAGACATAAAAATAATCCTGGTAGAAAAATGCCCAGTTTTGACATGTCATTATGCACATGTGGAAGAAAATCCTGCTATGGCAGAGGAGTTGCACTAGATGATCTTTCTAGGTCCCTTACAACCCCTAACATTCTATGATTCTATGAAAAGATCCCAGTTTTTAGGGACCTTATCAGATACCTCAGTACAAGGTTCCACTACCCAGTGCAGTGGTCTCTGCAATCTCTTCCTGCCAGGCATCTCATCTATGAGCAGAGAAAAACTGAGAAGTACCTTAGAGACAGTATTGCTTGAGTTCTTAGAGATGGCAATTACATGGCAAATGAAAAGGCTGCAGCACACATCTATCTGCCTCATTCCTATCCCTCTATCTAAAACCTGTAACAGAAAACATGACAGTAGAAAAGATGTAACTAAAATGGTAATCTGATTGACATGCCAGTCTGAAATCAGAACCACAGCCACAAATCCTCTGGCTGAAATGAAGAAACTTTAGATTACTTAATTATAATAATAACTAGAGAACAGCTTCCAACTACTCCTAAGCACTAAGCAGATTAATAAGCCTCAGGAATCACTGCACTTGCCAAGACAATTTCTCTTGTATCCTGATGGTACAGCACTTTCTGCAGTCACCGATATAATGGCAGACAAGTGAGATTAAGAACATTTTAGATCCCTTTTCCTCTTTGGCATCACCTGGCACAGCTCGTTTGTCCAGGCTTTCAGGACATCAGGCCTTTCTTAAGCAGAAGCAGGAGTGCTGCATGAAGGGTGTCTGCAGACAGCTATGTGACTGCTTGGCACATGGGCAGAAGCAGATAGCATGTCAAGTCAGAGTGGCACTGTCCAGGACTTCACATAGGAGTCCATACCATGGCTAGCCATTGGTTCATAGAGTGAAGAAATAAAAGAAAGAAGCCTCTAGTTTAGATGTATTTACTTAATGTCCTCCCACACTGTTTTCCTATTAGGAATATATATTTGTACACCTGCTCTATTCTACTTTGTGAAAGTCATTGGTAATTTAGTGTGGAGACAGAAAGAAGAGGGAATACAAGACATATGCCAGAATACTGTATCTCACTCAAATGTTTTTCATGCATACTGATACCCAAACCTATGTGCACATGAGAACATGGGAAAGAGAAGGTATGCCAGATCTAGTTATACCATCATGGGTTCCTCTAGCTGTGTCTTGTGTTTTTGGCAATACGAGAAGTTTAAGGCGATGGTAATTTGCTGCCTGATAATTTCCTTTGACTCCTCTCAGTTCCCCTGCTGTGAGAAAGAGTGAATAATCACTCTCTGGTCATCTTTTCCACCACTGTAGTGATTTTATAAACCTTTATCACTCATACTGTCTGAAATATATTTTGGAACTGAAGAATGCTACACTATTTACATTCTTCATTCCAAAGTAATTTGTGTCTTTATTATCTTTCTCCATTTCTTTTCAATTTTCCCTTTATACTTTTAAAGAAATGGTAAATATCTGCAAATTCTTGTGTAGTTAGAGAGCAGGAGAAGGTCTTCTGTTCTCCCCTTCCTACCCTCTGGCTCAGCTGTACGTAAACACTCTGCAAACAGGACTGTGGGACTGGCCGTGTCCTTCCTTAGCCTCTTGCCCTGAGAAACAGCCAATTACGAGGCCAATGTTGTGTCTGGATTGCTTCTTTTGGGTTGATGTGAACAGCATAGGTCATAGAAATATTCCCATGGGACTCTGAATGTCTGAACAGAAAAAGTAACATGATGAAGAGATTAACAAGGATATTTTCACCATTCCCACTGTTTTCCAGGATTCTGAAGAATTCATCTGCATAAAATTACCATTTGCCAGTAATCTAGTGAAGGAATTTCTTGTGAAAATTAATGATTATGAATGCCTTCTGTGATTATGTGTTCCCTTAGTCCAAGTGCTAGTTCTGGGATTCAGTTTTCTTTCCCTCTACATGACAATGTTTATCAGCTTACCCTCAGTGAAGCAGTTGCCTCCTTTTTGATATCTTAACCCGTTACCTTGCCTATGCCAAACTCCTGTGACTACAACAGCCTTCATGCCATCAAGATTTACCATTAAAGACATCTTTCTAATGCCTTGGTCCATCGAACTGCAAATGTTTGGGCCAGTGGTGGAAAGTGTACAGAGCCATCTTTACACAAAGAAGAAATCTGAATTAGATTAATGACATTACACTGGGATTATATTTGCATGGATAATTTTATACTTTAGAGCCCTCTATTACACATACAATTTGAAATAAAACTCCAAAATGAATGAATGTTCATTCATGAAGCAGTCATTACAGAATTCTGTACTTTAGCCAAGGGAAATGAAGTTTTTGGTTAACTTCATGGTCACGTACATAAACAACACTCAGGAAGAATAACCTGCTTCTGGGATATGACATGATACAGATCAAGAGCACTGAGGGCAGCCTAAATTTTTGCATGAACATGAGAAACATCAGCACTGATGACAAGGAATGAAGAGGTAGTTGCTGTAATGGGAAAGTCTCCTTCACCTCTCTCCTGGGATTTCAAATTGAGAAAGCACAGAAGAGGGCACCAGGTCTATGTTTGCTCATCCCTCCAATCCAGAAAAATCCCCTCATCAACAGTAGTAGGAAGAAAGATGCTCTCAGAGGAGCTGTCAACATACATTCATTCAGATGCCAGTTAGCCTATAGCACTGCTGAATGGGCAGCATTACCCTCATCTCAAATGCATTCTTCCACCTCACACTTCTCCTTTGTAAGTCACTCCTTAAATCCAGCCCTAAAAGGAACCAAGTCCATTATACAACTTGGGCAACTGGGACTAACTCTATACCACTCCAGTAGTGAGAAGTGAATTGTGGAAGGCCTCAGACAACCCAGAGGGGCTTCCTTTATGGGAGATCACTGCAAAATTGCTTCTGCCACAATCCCAAATGCACAAATACCTGCTTGCAGACACAGGCTCACATCCTGGCCCTGATCAGCAAGTGCTGTGCTTACCACTAAACATTCAAATGGTGTCTGAACATGGGTAAACATTAATGCCTACCTTACGTGGCTTCAGCTGTTTGAACAAGCACAGAGAAGGCATTCAAGTCCACTTGACTCAAGCAACCCACAGCATTAACACTGCAGTTTTAACTGTTAAATTATTAACAGTTTAGAACTAAGGTCAGTTGGTCATAGAAAGCCAAACTCACTGTAACAGCGCAAGGGTGGTGAGTGCCAAAAAAGAAAAGAGGCTCTGAAGGCTACTGCTGTCCAACTGTTGTGCAGTTCTCTGAGCCTCAGTGCAGAGCATTTTGTGAGCTTTTGTCTTGCACCTGAGCTGACACACTCTTCGTCAACGATTGTCAGGCTGAGTGACAACGATTGTCAGGCTGAGGTCTCCAGCCTTGGAGGCATTTTCCAGTTGTGCCAAATAACCCTTTCTAACTAAGGTGGCAGCAAATTCCCAGGGAGGTGGCACTGTTCAAAAAACTTGCAAAGTAGAAGTTTTGCGAGCTTACTGCATATCACACTTTGCTTTTCAGAGTGAATCTGGTTCTCTTGTTTGATGTTTGAACAGTGCCTAGGGCAATTGGTTTTGCTCCAGAAAGAAGAGACAACCAGCTACCACCAGTCAGCAAACCATGAACCAAGGCCCCTGCCAGACTCAACGCTGGGATATCTGTGCACCCTTCTGCTAGGCAGCAGCCTGAACTGGACTTCCTTTTTCACCAGAGTAGTTCAGAAGTGAGAAGACAAATATGACTTTTCTCTCTTCTCCTCTCCTTTAGCTTCTGTCTAACAGAGTAGCAGGAGCAAGACAGGGAGAGATCCTCCAGATTACATATCCAATTACAGTCGTTGTCCTAACTCCTTCTTGTCAGCTTTAGAGTTGTTCTTAAGCCAGTAGAATGGTTTGCCAAATAGGGCTGAGATGAGACTGTGGACACAGTAGCAGATGCTCTTCACAGATTCTCAGTTAATAAAATAAAACCTAAATAACTACAAATATAGCTTTGTAAAGCATTTACTAGCTTGCTTCAGAGAAAAGGTTGGATTAAAAACAGTCAGAATTGGAATCACAGAATGGTAGGGGTTGGAAGGGACCTCCAAAGATCATCAAGTCCAACCCCCCTGCCCAAGCAGAACC
>JANHGL010009935.1:0-19254 GCA_024611195.1 Ceyx melanurus | reverse complement strand
AATAGATCAGCCCCCAGCCTGTACTGATCCATGGGGTTGTTCTTCCCCAGATGCAGCACCTTACACTTGCTCTTGTTCAATTGCATTAAATTTCTCCCTGCCCAGTAAATTTTATTTACTCCTGTGAAAGCCCATGAGATAGAAAGATTACTGCGAAGATGGATTCTTGGTTATTTCCAGTAAGAAAGGAAGTGATTTCTATTCTTCTTTGCAACTTTCTTATACAAAAAGATCTTTCATTTCCTCCAGGGACAACAACCTTACTAGAGAAAACAGAGACCTGCATATGAATTTCCTCTGTCTTTCCATGTGTAGTATTTCCAGGGCTGTAGACAAAAAGGTGTCAAATTTTACTGCAAGTACATGAACTTGGGAATGAGAGGGACTACCTCTCTTGGTGTCAGCACTGGATTCAAAGTCCACTGTATTTAATGGCAAGGGCTCTATTGATGTCAGTGGTCTTTGGACATCACTACTATCCTCCTGGCACTTAGACACAAATAAAAATAGAAAAAAAAAAAAAAAGTGAGAGAGTAAGAGCTGTGTGCCAAATAAGCCTACAGCTGCCACAAAGGCAAAACCAAGAACACTGCTGTCTTTGCTGAACACTGCATGTTTAAATATATCTTAAGCACTGTATTAATACATTAATACACTTTATATTTATTAGACAAAACAAGCATGGGTTACAACTTTAAGAGACATTCACCTAAATGTTACCAGCTATTGTAACTATGCATTAGCATCAACTTTCGTTAGAGGAAATAGGAGCTGACTCCCCTATCCTTCTCAGAAAAAAGGAAAACTGAACCAAATTTCTTCGGTTTCTTAACAAAAGTGTCTCAAAGTTCGTGCACGTTTGTCTAATATAATTAACAGACAGTGAGAAGTAAATCCCAACAGACAGTAGACTCCTGACTTGCATTTTGAAAGAAAAGACATAGGAAGCAAAGTTCTTCAGAGGCAAATTGAAGAACATGGGCTTTTGAAGTGTTTAAAACCACAAAAATTCCATATATTCCCCATATGACAGCAAAGTAATTGCAGAGCACTGCATGTGTTAATATAGCCACAATGCACCTTCAGGGCTGGATTAAGTCTGGTTTTATGTAACTGTTCTAATAAAATAACAATAAAAGCCTTGTGTTCATTTAAAGTCAAAGATAAAAGTGGGATGAACTTTGAAAAGTCTCCCTGCCTTCAATGAGCACAACTGCAATCAAATGAACATAATTACTGACTGTGCCCGAACAAGCCGATGACCTTTACTTAAACCTTTTGAGAGCACTGCACAACTCAAACCCAGATAGAAAACCAGCAAATGCCAGTAAAAGACAGAAGAAATAAAGCATTTTCCTACCTGCACCTTCTACTTTGCTAAATTACTTCTCTTGTTTTGCTCAGCCACATTGTTCCAGTGGTTCATTTGAACAAAGGGTGATGGGCTCCTCTTCACAGCACACCTGCTACCAGGGCTGGGCTTCCCCAGAAAATCAAACAGTGATGCCTCAACTGATGCTCAGTAGCAGTAACCTCAAATAGGAGACACTGGCCCTTGCTCCTAGGAAAAGATGCAGTGGGATGGTCAATCCATCTTCTGTGCAAAAGACTTCATCAACATCTGATGGTGTCCCAGGCAAAACACTTCACTGAAGCCTGATAACAAAATCAAATCAATCCAGACACAGGTGCCTGAAATCCTCACGTCGTTCCTTTGCTATGAATTCAGCTTGTTGTCAGCTGCCATTATCTTCCTCACTCTCTTGGGAATCACAGGTACAAACAGTCAAAATACTGTCTTTAGAGAAAATAACTTTGTAGTCAATTCAAACAAATGGGAAACAGAGGCAGAAGAAGCCTTATTGTCATGCTCTAGGCCATAAAGCAAGGATTTCTGTCTCACACCCAGAAGATAGACCTGAAAAAAATTTATGTACAGAAACCTCTTTACTGCTCCACCTGAAGAAAATAGTGGAGTTGATTGCTAGCTAATAAGCTAGCTTGCAATGCTAATTCCACCTCTGCACTCACTTGCAGCTAACAAAAACTATCAGGATTGTCACCACTGCAGCACCTCTGCCTACAGAAATAATGGACTACAGCCCTCATGCTCATGAGGGAAGCATTTCAGTCAAACGTTCACTGTCAGACATAAATTGTCAAATATAAAAGGCAAAACTACATCATACATTTTCACTGAATCATAGAATTGCCATGGTTGGAAAAGACCTCTAAAATCACCAAGACCAACTGTCAACCCAACCCCCCTCAAAAAAACAAATGCACAAAAAAACCCCAATAAACAAGACCTCACCACCCCACTTGAGCACATCCTGAAGTGCCTCATCTGCATGGTTTTTGATTTCCTCCAGTGATGGTGACTCCACCACCTCCCTGGGCAGCCCATTCCAGTGTCTGACTACCCTTTCAGTAAAGAATATTGAATCTAAGCCTCCACTGGTGCAGTTTCAAGCCATTTCCTCTAGTCCTGTCATAATTTACATGAGAGAAGAGGCTGCACTTACCTCACTACAACCTACTTTCAGGTAGTTGTAAAGAGTAGTAAGGTCTCCCCTCAGCCTCCTCCAAACTAAACAAACCCAACTCCCTCTACCACCCCTCAGAGGACACTTATCCAGAAGGTAAAGTTTGATTAGCTAACCTTTGCTTTTATAGGGATTGTTGTCTTGACACTTGTCTCCACGTGATGAGCCACAAACAGTACCAGCCTGCTTGGTGAGAAAATTTGAGCAAAATCTTAGCAATATGTATTGACCTTCCACTTGTTGGTTCCTCCATTAGCAGTATTTTTGACATTTTTTTTCCCCATGAAATGTGTCCAAAGTTTGTTTGCTAACCAAAGCCTGAAGCCCGCAAAGAAATTCCTTGGTGTGTGCTCCTATCCCAAGGCACTGTCTCTCAGGAGCAATTACTACCCAGAAACAGAGGGTGCTCAAGAGCTGCTGCGTCTCATCCAGCAAGCACACCATAGGAACAAACAAATGCCTTGCTGAGAAAGTAATTGATTCTAGAGACACATATATGGTCAAAACTGCAAACCAAATTCCTTAACATCCTCTAAAATTAATGTGAATTGCTCCAGTCCCCCTTTACCTTATTGCATAACCTGCTATTATCTTGTAAGGAGACAACAGTAGATATATATCTAAGTTTATATATTTAGTATCAGTGGTGCCACTCCAAGCACTTTCCTGAAACAGAGTATAATTACCAATGAGACAGGTAAAGGCTTGACTGATACCTGGACATGCTTTATGGACCTCATTAGGACAGCTTGGAAGCTCAGTCAGTGTGAGAGAGGAACACTCAAGGCAGAAGCAAAAAGCTTTTACACATAACATCACTTAATCTGAGAAGAACATTTACTGATTTTTGCAGCATGTCTTTCATACTTCTTTAAATAGATCTTCTCAATAAAATAGATCTTCCTCAAAAATGAAGTAGTATGAAAGTTGAATGGGGATGAAAAATTCCTTTTTAAAGTTGAATGGTTTATTATATACACAAACCCCAGATATCTATCTGAAATAAAAAATTTATTATCAATATTGAGTCAGAGAGAGAATCAAAAGAAACAAGTCCAGTTTTAACACAATACACACCATGTTATTACCAGAATTCAACAGTGTATTCCCTTTTTTACTTAATCTGTTTAAAAAAAAAACCCCAAAGAACCCAACAAACAAAAGATGTCATGTCTGTGTATGGCACTGATACAAAGAGCAGAATTTAAAGAATGGCCTTATCTTAATCACTTATCAAGTAAATTGAACTTACACTGTTACAAAGGATGTAGAACTGTGAGTTGGGAAATTGGTATTATAAGCAATTTTGGTGCTCTCTAGTAAAAGACCCAACCTTCAACTTTCTGGGAAGCAGAGGTGTCATGGTTTAGGGTCAGGGCAGCTCCTCAGACCTGTAACAGACACTCTCTGTTAACCCCCCTCCCCCCAAAAAGGAGAAAAGCAAAGGAATAAGGGAGAGAGACTCAGCAATTAGAAAAGGAAACTAGAACAGCTTTAATGAAAATGAAAATAATAATAAATTGAATATAAATCCCCGCTGTGCTAGCAGGCACACAACTGGGCCATAAGGAACTTAGCAAGTCATATGTTTTACTTATATCAGAAGCAATGTGTGTGCATCCTTCACATCATTGAAATTCATTCATTCACATTGATATTTCAATGTTATTTCAAGTGATATTTCTTTTTTATTAATATTACACAGTTATCACTGTCTCCAGCATTATAGAGGTGCACGAGCTCCTCGTTGCTCTTGCTGAGAGCTGCACGGGGCTCTCCCCACTTGATCAGGATGGCCCAAGACTGCCTTCCTCAGAGCAAGATACAGGGAGTCTGGCAAGATGGTTAAGTCCATATGTTACTAGTGAAAACCTCTGCACTTGCAACTGTGAAAAGTCTGAAACAACATAAAGGTTCTGCCAGCAAGCTCACACCTATAAATTATTTTAATTTTCAATTGCATGGATATTTCTGGTTTTTACTTTTCTGTTTCCAGTCTCAACACAGTGTCACAGTATCACAAAACTAATTTTTACAAGCCTGGCACTTCACATCACCTGCTTTTTCTTCGAAGAATGTCTTAAGCTGTGACGTACATTAATCTGGAACAGATAGGACTTTGGAAAAGCCCTTCATAAAATAGCTGTCAAGAGCCAGGAGAACTCTCTTATATTCTCCTGCTTAAAAACCTAATCTTAGGTTTAGGCTTGTATAACCTGCCAGTCATAGCTCAATGAGCAAAGAACTTCTATTATATTTTTTGCTGTCTGCATTAACATTTCAGTAAAATGGAATGCAAAAACTACTAAATTAAGATCAATTTCATGCTTTTTACTTCTTATTTTAAATTCTGATTCAATATCTGAGTTCAGGGTTCTTTACATGGGGTGCATTTAAAAGTTTCTTCAGTCCAGCTGAAGCAGCATATAGGAAATTCAAATTCACCAGTCTTCATTTAAGTGCTGCTTTGAATGTGATACTTCATCAAACACAGAAATGCACAGACTCTTTTATGAATTTTATTATTTAATCCTCTTGAAAATTGCATGGGATTCCATGAGGCCTTTCTAGAGCTACAAGCAGGTAAGATCAGGAAGACAGCAACAATGCACTTTGGGTGAATTCTTCACTTTCATTCCATGTTCAGTTTATTCCTGTGTCTGTCACATTTCTAAATTCATTTATGAAGTAAAAACAGTTATGCAAAAATAAGCTAGATACATACTTTTCTTTCTCCATTTAATGAAAACTTCTGGAGAAAGACTGAGTAAATGGATAAGCCATATGACATGCACCAGTGAGGGTAGAAATCCAAAGGCTTTTCAGTGTCCTGAACAGACTCTCTGGGGAGTATCAATTCTGCCAATATCTTTGAAAAAAGGATGCACACAGTGACTCTCCAGATCAACTGTATCTGCATCAAAGAGAATCAACAAAATAGAATCACACCCTAAACATGCTGCACACCCTTTCAAAACTATGATCCCAAGCAAAGGAGTGTGCACGGGTGTGGATGTAACACATCTCCCTTGTAACACATCTTCCCAGCCTGGGAAGGGAAATGCTACCTTGGGTAGTCCCTGAACACACTTCACGCTACATCCTGCTGAGCAATTGCTCACAGCTTCTTTCTAGACTCTTGGCTGCTGGGGAATAAATGTAGCACCCATTGTCTTATTGAGGGCTGACAAGCCATATGTGTCCATAAAAAAACTGCAATTCCATTTCCTTTCTAAGCTACTTATTTTAATATTCATTGTTTAACCTGTTTCACTTGTTAAACATTACCCAAGAAAGCTGGGCAGGTGTGGGATGTTTTCACTCTACAGCAGCACTGTCACCTTGCCTATTCTAGCTCAGATCATTTCCTTGGGGTATACTAGAGCCCATAGAGTTCCTATTTTCCATTGTCCTGAGCCCATTCCTCACACAGCAAACTCCAGGATGAGTTAGGTCTATGGTTGTCCTTACGTCTATTTGGTCAGGCCCTGGATTTTCTTACTCAGTGAACCATTCATGAAATACTTGTTGCCTCACTTTATTTCTAAGGACATGTCTTCAACATGTGGGGCAGCACAGGTAAAAATCTGCAAGATAGTTCCAGAAATAGAAGCAGAACACTCTTATTGCCCAGGTTTTTCCAATGTGTTACTTAATGCTGCTGACAGATGTATACAGCTCTGCTTACAGTGCAACACAGGGCACAGATTCTACTGCGACCGAACTGCCTGTGTAATCCAAGCCTAAACATCCAGCATGTGAAGTTCTTAGCATGTGATTCCTTACCCCTGAATTCAGTAGCTTTCTTCCCTATGCCAAATAGGTATCACAGACATTTAAAAATAATAAATAAATCTTTTAAAATCTTAATTGATTAAACCAAATCCAATTTCACAGTGCATTTTATTACCTAGAGGAAATGTAGCAGGCCTGTGGCTCATGAAATTTTTTTCTGACAGATATTCTTGTTATATCCATGAGGTGAGAAGGTATATTGCCCTATTATTTTTACTGGGTTTTTTCCCATAGCCTTTCTCAATGGCAAGCTTATTCAAAAGTGGGCCCTGAAGCACTTAGACATCATAGAATTACAGATGTTAGGGGTTGGAAGGGACCTTCAAAGATCATCGAGTCCAACCCTCTGCCAGAGAAGGACAGAACTAGAGCAGATGACTCAGAAATGCATCCAGACAGGTCTTGAAAGTTTCCAGAGAGAAGACACCACAACCACTCTGGGGAGTCTGTTTCACTGCTCTGTAGCCTTTGCTAAAGAAGATCTTCCTCATGTTCAGGTGGAACTTCCTGTACTCCAGCTTGAACCCATTGCCCCTTGTCCTATCACAAGGCATGAGTGAAAAGAGGTTGTCCCTGCCTTCTTGACACCCAGCCTTTATGTATCTATAGATTAATTAGATCCCCTCTCAGTCTTCTCCAGAAGCCCCAGGTCTCTCAGCCTTTCCTCATAAGGCAGGTGTCCTAGTCCCTTAATCATCCTCACGGCCTCCGTTGGATTCTTTCAAGTAGATCTCTGACCCTCTTGAAGTGGGAAGCCCACATCTGGAAGAAACACTCCAGGCGCGGTCTCCCTAGGGAAGAGTAGAGGGGGAGATGAACTTCCCTCGACCTGCTGGACACTCTCTTCTTAATGTACCCCAGGATACCATGGGCCTTCTTGGTCATGGATAACTTGTTGTCTATCAGGACTCCAAGGTCCTTTTCCACAGAGCAACTAAACTCTCTAGCAGATCACCTCCTAACCTGCACTGCTGCATTTTACTGCTCCTTCCCAGGCGCAGGACTCTGCACTTGCTCTTGTTAAACCTCATTAGGTTCCTCTTTGTCCAGCTCTCCAGTCTGTCCAAATCTTGCCGAATGACTGCAGAGCTTGCAGGTGAACCAGCCAATCCTCCCAGTTTTGTTTCATTAGCAAACTTGCTGAGAAGGCACTCTGCCCCATCATCAAGATCATTGATAAAGATGATAAGAGGACTGGACCCAGCACTGATCCCTGGGGGGCTCCACTAGTTACAGGTTTCCAGATGCACTCCGCACCGCTGACCACCACACTTTGGGCTCTATTCTATAGCCAGTTTTTAATCCATTCTACTGTCCATTCTTCTATCCCACAATTCCTGAGCTTGCTCATGATGATATTATGGGAGACTGTGTCAAAAGCCTTGCTAAAGTCAAAGTAGACTATATCCACCTTGATATACATCCAGTATTATATTCCACTTGCATGTAAAACCCAAGAAAAGTTCAAGTACCTGATACATGCTTTTCCTTCAGTACAGCATTGAAAGTGACAAGTAATTTCTAAATGAAAAATTAAATCTTTGTAAGACTATATTTTATTTGAGAAAAAAAAAAAAAAGTGATATAGCAGAGGGAAGTGATCACGCAATTCTTCTGCCCCTGCACAAAATGTCTCTTTTATAAAACTCATTGAAAGATTTTTTTTATTCCATTTTTTTTCACATAATTCCTGGCATTAATTCCACAGCATCAACTTGCTATCATTTCACCTTATCTTTATTTTACTTCTGTTTTATCTAGCAATTTTTTAACGAAGTGTTACAAAAAATGTCTTACGTCTACTCCTCTTTTGCTATGACTTCAAGCTTGCTAGCTCAGTACTAGCAGCAATCTACCTGTGGCAGAGTATAATATAGGCTATAAAGCCTGTGCAAGACAAGTAAATACCTGTTAGGCTGCCTTCAGTTCTGTGCTGCTTTGCTTAAACCACTATCAGAATCTGAGTGAGTTCAACTGCAGCAACTGAAGCAACTTTAGTGTAGACATGTTGTTTGTATGAGCTGTGTTTTTATTCCATAGTCTTTGCTAATGCTATTTTCTGCTTCGTTTACACGGCAGTTTTATAGTACCATTCATCTGTGTTAACATTATCAGCATATTGATACATACACAGAAGCAATGCTTCAGCATTGAAAATGATGGTATACTGAAGAATGACTTCTTATTTTGGTCACTGACCAACTGCAATCAAAGACTTCAATTTCCCAATCATTTTTTATATGAAGGCATGCAGTCCAGCTAAATTAATTTGAGTATCCTCTTAAAAATCCTAAATGAAAATGGGAGTAACACTATTATTCACTAAGACACAGTTAAAATCATAAGCCTCATTGCTTACCTATGGATATGGTCCAGACTGCAGCAATTTTCATAATAGCCTTGGTGCGGGAATTGAAGCGGCTGTGCTCAATGGGATTGCGTATTGCTACATACCGATCAAGAGAGATGGCACATAGATGCATAATAGATGCAGTTGAAAAGAGCACATCTAGGGAAATCCATATAGGGCACAACTGTTTAGGCAAAGGCCAAGCATAATCTGAAACATAGAGAGAAAAGAAATGAAAGGAAAAAAAGAAAAGGAAATAATTGGGGAAGCTAGGCCATCATTTCTGATAAACCTGGGATATTTTGATGCTACAATACTAATAAGGGGCACGGCCATGAGGAGTGGATGAAGAAACCTCTAGTGAGGTCTCTCTCTGGGCAGTTCCTGGCTCTTAACTCTCCATAAACCCTTAGCCAGTTCCCACACATTTTTTTTGCCCTGACAAGTAGCTAAAGACAAAGGAATGTTAATTTGGCAGTGCCTCCAAATGCCCTTTCTAGCTCCCTTCCTTTCACAGTCTTTTCTCCATATCTTTACAAAATCAAGTGTTACATTCATTTATAATTGCCTTATCACATTCTTTTCATGGATTGCATGGTGCACTAACTTCACTCAGATCCTTCCTAAATCTCTCTTGATATAGAAGCATAGAATCATTTTGGTTGGAAAAGATCTTCAAGATCATTCAGTCAGGTACTTCTCAGTTTCTGTCTGCTGAGGATAAAGGTAGCAGACAGCTTTTCTACATAGTGGGACACAACTAGCTGAACTCTGTTACTTCACCTTGAATGTTCTTCCCAGGCAGTATGCCTTAATAACAGAGGAATACTGGCCTCCTTACAGAGCAGCTGAAATTGAGTGGCTGAAATCTGAAAACTGTTTTGAAGGTAGACAGAGCTGAGTATTACTCTTTACAGAAATAAATATGCCAGCAAACTGAACAGACTAGATAGCTCCATTTGACAGCCGCTGGCACACAGCTGATTTGGTGTCTGAATTTATTAATCAGTTTACTCAGTGCCGAAGTACAATTTGAGAATAAAAGTGACCCAGAAATATTCCCAAGGGGCACTGGTATTTAAATTAAAGCTTAAAGAAAGTTGATCTGTGAATGATACTCCAATGTTAATGCCCAGAATGGATTGTGCATGATCTATCACGTGTCCTGCTAGCTCTGGGCTTTTAACAAACTATCAAACCAAATCAACAGTATCTATCATAGCTGAAAATATGAGAGATTTCATACTAGTTGAATAATGAGGTATTCTTGTTTCTTCATGCCTTCATTCAGAACATGGATATCTAAAGCCATCTTGATATTTACCCCAAGGATCAGAAACATCACTCTGCAGAATCAATGTTATATTAAGACTGACGCAGCTCCATCTTGAATGGAAAGGGAGAAATATTAGTCCCATCAAGCATTTTTTGAAGCAAGCTACCCAGTAAAGAGAGACCCAGGATACCTTATATATAGAAACCTGAGATTAACTGAATCAGAACACATTATTATGAATAGTTCCTGAGAAGCTCAGGAACCTTTCACAAAGAACATGGCACAATGAGATGGATGCATTAGCTCATTTTATTATCAGGAAGTCCTTACAAAATCCACACAACATGATCTCATCTCTGAGAATTTATTTCAGCATGTTTGTACCACCTCTACTAGATGGACTGAAATCCAAAGCAGCAAGAATTTAAGAGGTCCTTATCAAAGGGAACAAAGTAAAGTACTTTGTGGTTGGAGCATCTTTACTTTAAAAAGCACCTCTGATGTACCAATGAATTGAACTTAGTTAAGATATAACTCAGCCCTTTTATGAAGATCACAGATCAAACTCTGTGCCTTCTGCTTTTGTTGATACTTTGCAATAGCTTAGGACATGATTGTCATCAACCTGCAATTGATCTCCAGCTAAGCACATCTCTATTTCCTGGGTCTTTAATGAAGTCTCAATGAATGCTCTAGAGAAGAACAAATCTGATCTCCTTCAAGTGGTACCATGCTCCCTGTACAGCCCCAGGATTTTGCTGCCAGCCCAAGCTATATCCCTCACTACTTCTCTGAGTTGTTGAAGCCAGTTTTCTGGTACAGGAAATAATGAGCTATGCACACAAGATCTGGAGAAAAGCACTGGGACCTGTGCCCTGATTGATGAAGTGATCCCTGAAAATATACACAGGGTGATCATGACTGTGCAGCAGACTCTGCCTTGGGGGGACAGTGATGGCGACAGCTGCTCTCTGCCTCAGGCAGATGACCAGGAAATCTCCAGTGCCTCCAGAAAGGGATGCAAGGCCTCCAGGCTCCCTGTGCATCGTAGCATCTCCAGCCTGATCTATGGTGCTGCAGTGGGTTCAGTCTGATTCTTGACATTTGCCAGACCTGGAAGAGGTTTCTACAGCAACCACCTTTTCAGTGCTATTGAATGATAAATAGCCTCTCCTACTTCTTCCTTTGAGCTACCCAAACACTGCTCATTACTGACTCCCCCTGAAAAACTTCTGGTATTGATGTGGGCTAGGTAAAAGTATTACAGCCAAAAAATTAGCAGAAGTAAAAGCAACAGTAAATATTCATACCCGTGGCATGATATTAGTAAGCATCACCCGCTGCCAGCAACAGATCAACCACAGCCACCAACAGATCAAAGTAATGTTGCTCAGAATCACTGCCTAGGCAAACTGTCAGGATGCCTTTGAAGATAAGGGTGATAGGAGAGAACTCCTAGTGGCTAATCTTTTTAGTCTTTACTATCCCAAGGTATATTATGCTTCTAGCTGAAAAGGCAGATTTATAAGGAGACATTTTACTTTCTCAGGAATTTTCCTAAAATGATTTGAAGTAATTAAATGTCACTCTGGAAATTTGTAGATAGGCATCTTGTAACACATGGCTATGCCTTGATAGGAAGAGCATTTATCCTATTGTATCTCAAAATGCAATTACTTTTAAGTAAGGACAGCGTGTGCATTTGAAAAACACCTACATAATCTACAAAGCACAGTAATTTATAAAAAAAAAAGAAAAAAAGTTTATTCTAATTATGTTTTGAATAAATGCACAAAACATAGAAAATGTGCCCTGTAACCGAGCCAAGATGCACACAAGGAGTAGAAACTGTTAACCACGTTATACCTTTAAAATAATCATATCTCCAGAAATACTCTATCTGCAGAAAGTAACATTTCTCCAATTTATTCTATTTTCTCTCATTTCATATGCAAAGAATAGCAATTACCATATATTTAGAAGTGCAGATGACTGAGTGAAATGAATTCTTGAATGCCAGCTCTTCTGAGCTTTAATAATTCCATTTCCAGTGGAAAACATGCATCTAAGTCCAAATTTGGCTTGAAAGAATGAAGCAGTAAGAAACACTTGGGTAAGCAAAACCCAAAGAATTTGTAAGAAACTATCATTTTTGTACTTTGAATTAAACTGTGTCCTTTGTGTCCTTAAAATCAGTCATATATTTAATGCACTGGCTGGTACACCAGATAGGAGAGCACTATGGGAATTAGAGGAATCCAGCAGGTCAGAACAAAAGGCCATATTTCTTTACCCAATGTGTAATCAAACTGCAGATGTTTTTTCCTCCAGTTATTTTGTGGATGCTAGAATTCTAAAGTGGACCAATTTATAAAGAAAAGAGTATAGAAGATTATTACAATGATATTGCTTTTAGATCAGCATTAGCTTCTGGCTCTGGACAGTATAAAAACACTAGGTATGAGATAATAGAAGGAAAATTCGGAATGCCTGTGTATATGTATTGCTTCAGTCTCCAACAATGAATAGCATGTCATGGAACTGGAGATGCTGCCATTCTTCATGGGAAACATGGGTTAAACACTCATATTTAACCAGGAGTCATGGTCTGTAGGTGAAATTTAATCTCCTGCACTGAAAAAATAAACCACAGATCTGTGTGTCACTGAACAGCTGAGATGGGCACAGACTGTTGGCAGCAAAATAAAGTAGAATTTTGGCAAAGTCACAGAACATCTCTGTGTGTAGCTAATTTGCTGTCAGATGAGAGTTCCTTTATTTATTTTGTGTGTGTGTGTTTTCCATTAAGAAAGATGGCAGCAATTAATTTTTATCACATTTGTCTGAGCTTTTATAGATATGGGTAAAAGCTGTTGTGCAACACTGTTGTTATGGTCATTGTGTTGCTCACTGCACAAGAGTCAAAATGGCAAGCCACTGCATCAGGACATGACTGAATAATACAAAACACAGCAAAATGAAGCAAAATCAGTGATGACGAATGGCAAGATAGAATTATCCAGTTTGTAGGAGAATTACTGAAAAAAAAAAAAAGAAAACAAATGTTATATCCTGCAGCTGAAAATAAAGTGGAATTTCAGAGTAGATGGAGGCCAATACAAAACTGCCTCCTTCTCCCCAAAGCCTCACAGAAAATCTCATGAGCTTTACCCAGCTTTTTGTGCTAAGCTGAAGTAGACAGGAGCTGTGTTTACACATGTAGACAAACATACAAATGAACTGGCCCAATATATTTACATTTTTTTAAAAGTTACTATTGCTTTTAGATTTTGACTACAGCTCAATCTGCTGCTGGATACCTTCTGGGAATACGCAGTGTAACACTCAAGACAAATCTAGAATAATAGTGACAAAATATCTGCTTAAACGACAATAAAGCATAAAGTTATGTTAAATTTATCCATGTACCTTCAGAAATTTTTCAGGACAAACTCAAAGCAAGCAGCAGCAATCATTTGTTTTGCAACCATTAATGATAAAAGCTTGAGAACACATTGTTTGTGTTTAGCCAGTGTTTTATATCTATCAAGATGGATAAAAGGGTAAAAACCATCCTTTAAAATCACACAGGAAGAGTAGGGATATATTTTGTCTTTTAGGACATGATGACCTTTTGCATACACACACATAGATATATGCAATGTATATTTACATATACATATATTTATATGTTAAAAAATAGACAAGAGGTGCAAAATAAGAACTAGAGATACTTATCTGTTCAAATACATCCTCTTTTAACATTATTAATTAGCTTGGCCAAAACCTAAAATACATGTAATATCATGTCTTTAGGGGTTCTGATATTTACCTTATTTACATTTCACTTTAACTACTAGAAGGCCTTGAACAAACTGAACTATGAGTGGTAGGAAACCATGTTTGAATTGATCTTAATGCCAGTACAAAGCAGAGCTTCCTAGCAGTTAACGTGGCAGCACAGCACATGCTTGAAGCACCTCCTGATCACTTTCTAGATATCCCAGCTCTGTTCCAGGCCGTACACTGATGTACTGCTTTGTGCAGTGCTCGAACTCTCAGAGAGGTTAGCAACAAAAATCCAGGAGACACCTAACTTAATTCCCTAAGAAATGAGGTTACAGGGTTTCAAAATGAGAAGGGTGTAATACTTAATAAAAGCACTTGCTCAGGTTTCCTTGCTGTAACTCAGAGCAACATGAAGATGGTGGGAAACAACAGCCCAGAAGATGGACCCAAAAGTTGTCACTTTCTGAGAGATTTTGCAGCTTTTGAAGATTCTTTCACACATTCCAGAGAAGTCCACTGTTGTGGGCTGTGGAAAAAAGCCTAACATTGCTCAGTGCTTACAAGTTTTTTTACACCCATTGCACCACTAATGTATTGCAACTGAAGCATTTCATACTAACCAGACTTTCCCGTGTTCACTTTAAAGTTTTACAGATGCCACAGGCTTTACAAAAATAGAAAGCAATTACATATGGTTTGAACATTGCTGCATTGCGTTATTCCCAAGGGAATAAAAGAATTTAAATTATTCTCTTCTCTCTCTCATCTACAAAGTAAAGAATGTCTTATCCTGAAATACCACATCAGTAAGTGTAAAAGCTATACTATCGCTTCTTTGTAAATTTATTTCCTTCAGATTTGCATAGATAAATAACTCAAAGACATCTGTATCACCCTGAGAGTCATACCACTGAGAGTGCTGAAAATCTCCACCATGCCTGAGAAGTACAGAACATCCTATTTGATCGCCCACAGTTCTCAGTGATTACCAGCACATCCACACGAGATCATACATGTAGCCAAGCTTCCTGGTTAGAGGAACAGCTGGTCTGAAGGGCAGCACTGCCAATGCTTCTGGTTTTATCATCATTTTATCCTTTTTTTCTTCTTTTTTTTTTTTTTTTTTTTCTGATATAGTGAACTTCTGGTTCTGGGTTATATAAGAAATTATGTTTCTAGCCTGTATTTCTCTAAAGAAAAATAAGGCTAATCTACAGCTATCTGGATCCTTTAAACAGCACATATTCTAGCACTGCCAAGAACAGGGATATAATTTACACACAAGGAATGAGGATGCCTTTTAGGAGAATGACTTCATTCTTCAATGCTGCAAGTCCAGAAAGGCTTGAGGGTCCCAAAAGATGCTCAGCAGATGGTGGGCTTTGAGGTGATATGGCTAAGAGGGTGTCAGAGATCACTAAGTAAGGAAAGAAGGGTGATGCTGTGTCCAAACTCTGTTCATGACACCACTGCTGGCACCCTGCACTTAAACCCCTGAGCCTAGGAGATGCTATTTTGCCTTAGTGTAATACCACACAAAGTATTTCCTTGAATCTGTGCCACTAATTACATCCAAATTGGGATGTGCCACCATCCCCAAGCTTCAGTTTCCCTCTGAGCTGTTTTTCACTTCATGGAGCTGTTTGCACGGTTCCAGTGCCCCGGGGCAGGGAGCAGCAGGCAAAGGGCACAGAGCAGTGTGGTCTCCTTCAGAATCCCCTCACCACTGAGGGAAACCACAGCAGAGCTGGATGTGCCTCCAAAAGTCTTCTGGTTCATGCCTGACAAATTATTGTGATTCATTGATGTGACTGCATTTTATTGCAAATTAAACAATTGCACCCACTATGCTGTTTGGAGAATTTTAAGTAACTGTTAGATTTTGTTTTCTATCCAGTATGGCAATAACTTGCAGTCTTGATAGGACTTTCAAGAAAGAAACAAATTTAAAGCCAGAATTGATGTAATTATCTGATCAAGGGAAAGGTTGCTTGCATATAATTTAAGCAATACTTTAAATGCAAAGAGCCAGCTTTATCAAATACTATACTTAACCCTGTTAATAAAATGAAAGAATAGAGAATTCTGTTGCCATCCCAAAGGCAGCATCGCTTAGGGAAATATCAAATTATTCTGGTGCAGTCTGTCATTCCATGAGTCTTTATGTTGCATTCATCTTTTCATTTATTGGTACACACTAAAACTATGTGTGAAGGCAGAGGAAAAAATCCTAAGATCAATAATGTTTTTTTGCACACAGGTTAAACATCTGTAGTAGCATTCTGAATTTTTATGTTGAATGATACAGACAGTAAATGGGGCAGTGGTACAATTATTTGTATCATCAACTTCATATAACCTTATGCTCTTTACTGTATTTTAACTCTAACAGATAAATTATATCTTCACACAATTCTGAGATACAAGTTCTTAATAATACTTGATCTAAATGAAAACACTGCCTAATAAAATAATAAGACTACTAAAAATATTCTTTTTACTGTTCTGTATGTCAGCAGAACAGATGGACAGTGGTCTCTAATTTCCTTCATGTGTTCATGGATCTGCCCTCACCCATTATATAAACAACTAATAGAACACATAAACCAACATCACACTGGAAAATAAGCCCACTAGCAAACATAGACCCCAAATTAATACCTTCTAAATGCAAAAGTATAAGTATATTTTTTAAAATTTCATAACAAGGTGCACAAACATGATAACAGGTGTTTTTCCCTTGTTTTGATGAACTTGAAAGAAATAACTACAAAACATAATCATCCAAAGAAACTATAATTCAGAACTAAAAAATGACGTGGCATTATTCAGATTACAGCTGGCTGCTGCACAGTTACCTTAGTTGGAACAAAGAAGACATCTGCTTGAAACCAGAGATTCTAAGATCAAATAAAGTTCAGACACTTGCTTGACCCTTGGACTGGTTCTGGGGCTAGAAAGAGGACACAAAACCATACAGAGGGGATTTTTTTTTTTGGTCTTTGATTTTACTTCAGCATAACTCAGTGGCAGTTCCTATGTACATGCCATCCTGACAGCTTGGCTTTCTCCTGGCAATTCAGCTGAACAAACTGACCTCTGCATCCTAATAAACGACTGAATTTGGAAAGAGACATAATAAAGATGTCCTTCTTTTGATGTAATAGCTTCCATATTCAGTGAGCACATCTGTCACCTTTACCTACTCATTACTTTTACTAAATATTGCAGGAAGACAGCCAATTTAATAAGAATTGAAATACTTACTCTAAAGTAACTTCTGCAAATCACTAACATTAACTTTGAGCCTAGAGATGCAGATTTTTTCAGGGATTTCGTTAGTCTGGTATATCTGGCATTCTCAGTCAGTGGTTTTTTCCATCTCTGTGGGGAAAAGTAAAGAACTGTATCTGTGGATATAAAGCATAATGTAAGGCCAAACAAGATCTGTCAATTGAAGAGCAGCACTGACTTTGCCCACCTTTTGCTCACAGGCTGCTGGATGTGACCAGGATGCAACCATTGTTTCAGACCTTGTGCAGTGCAGTGCTTGCACTGATCTGATGAGAATGCAAAGTATAACCCACACTCAAGTGCTTTCATGAGCTTAGGGATATCACCATAGTTCAGTGAGTCAGCTTTCCTTCTCTCTGTGCAGTGTACTTTCACCAAATTAAGAAAGCTAGGGACAGTAGTGAGCTGTCTGACTGCACTTCATGCCAGTGTGAATCATAGTTTGCTTCTGTGATGAGGTTAGAAGCCAGTACATACAATTGCTGAGACTGATAATGGCAAGAAGTCAACTCAAGCAAGGGAAATCATCTGTATTTTGGTCATGCTCAGAGATGTTTATTCCCATTTCTGACATTTCTAAGAGCAGAGGACTTGCAAAATGCATTCCCTATTTAGCTTCCTCCAAGCCAGTGGGCATCTTATTCTTTGTGGTTGTACAGGCAGAAATGTCAGTGTGAGAGAGCTCCACAGAAGCAACTGTAAAAAGCAATTATTAGGGGATTGCTAAGACACATAAAAATTCTGCTCCATATGCTTGAGTGCCATCTATTGTTCTCCTATCACTGAATACCTTAGATGAAAACGTTCCACTTGCAAAACATTTCTGTCACTGTGCCCAGGCTGCTTCTGACCAAGAACAGATGCATCTTTCATTATAGAAGAAATGTCAGGCTGGAGTTCATAACATTGAAAACTTTCATTGGGCAAGTCTGAAAGGTGACAGAACAGCATCTTCAGTGTCTTTCTCTAAGAAATAATTTGTTAATTAAAATTATTACATATGCAGTAATTCCAAGGAAATCTGTGAACATGTGAGCAAGCAGCAGCTTTCTAGTTTAGTAGAAATGTGCCAATTCAGCATAAGTAATCTGTGCACATGCAATCTCCCACAATTAAAAGGAAAAGCAATGAAGAATCACTGTCATTACCTGAAACAAGAATAGAATTCATCCAGTAGATAAATATTCAAATATTTTATTAAATAATCATAATAACAAGGTATAAAATACATGGATTGCTTATCAGTTCTATATTCAATGGGAATAGCCTACTGAACCATGTCAATGTGGAAAGCACACAGGACTGTACAGTTACCCACCAGGATTCTTGTAGTGGTATGAGCCAGACTTACACTTTGGGGAAATTTTCCTTTCAACTTGAAGGATAAGGTGTAGAAATGAGATGAAGCAAACAAATGCAGCTAAATTAGACCAAGTTACTTAACTGTTTGAGCTCTTCTCAAATATTTCATATTACTTGAAAAATAACATTACAGTAGCCTTTATCTCCCAGTACAACATTTCAAAGTCTGGAGTCCCCTTTCTTCCAAAGTTGATCTTAATTACCCATCTGTCCTTCCCCACTTCTTCCTTTTACCCCACAATACTCAGATGTTTTCCCATTTTGCCTCACCATGGGAACCCTGGAGGTTCCTTTCACAGGTCTGGAAAATAATTTTCCTCAGCTGGACTAGGTCTTGCAGATAAACAAGAGAGCATTTGCCTCTTTCTCTGTCACTATCACAGGAGGCATTCCTAGACAGCCCTGCAGGACAAGGACATGTGAGTGAAGAGCCCCTATCATGACCTGTGTCATTTCTATTGCCACAAGAAAATATGCAATTTTAAGGCTTATGTTTAATGGAACCTCTCTGCAGAGAAGTATGGACAGGATCAGGGTCTGGTGATGCCTCTACATTAAACCTTGGAGAGAAAAAGGATTGCAGACTTCACCTTGGCATATTGCATTCTTTCTTCCTTTCTCATCTGGAGAATCCTACAGGCCAGTTCTGTCTTCAGACTAGGAACAGACTGTGCTATGGCTGAGATACTGCTCCTGGCCCTTCCACAGAATTTGATTCATTCAGCCTAGATAGGAGGCAAAAAGAAACCTAAAGGAAGCATGGGCCCGCTGCTGGATGAAGTGGGTGCCCTGGTGACTGAGGACAGAGAGCAGGCTGAGTTACTGAATGCCACCTTTGCCTC
>JANHGL010009934.1:38645-98967 GCA_024611195.1 Ceyx melanurus | reverse complement strand
CTTTCCTCCAGATGCTTAGAGATGGCAGCAAGGACAAGCTGTTCCATCACCTTTCCAGGGATGGAGGTGAGGCTGACTGGCCTATAGTTATCCAGATCCTTCTTATTGCCCTTTTTGAAGACTTGGACAACACTGGCCTTTCTCCAGTTCTCAGGCACTTTCCTGTTCTCCAGGACACAGACTCAACCAGTCCCTCTTTGTTTGTTGGTACAGTGTCTAGCATCACTCTTCTCCTTGTTAGCTCCTCCAACACTTGCCTTAGGAAGTTATCATCAATGCTCTGGAGGTACCTACTGGACTGCGTATGCTTGGCTGTGCAACTTTCCCAACAAATATCTAGGTAATTAAAGTCCCCCATGACAACCAGAACCTGTGATTGTGAGGCTACTTCCATCTGCTTGTAGAAGGCCTCATCATCTTCCTTATCCTGATCAGGTGACCTGTAGTAAACACCTACTACAATGTCTCCCATATTAGTTTCCTGTTAATCCTTACCCACAAGCTTTCAACCTGCTCCTCATTGTCCCCCAGGGAGAGTTCAATGCATTCCAATTGCTCTCTCACATAGAGAGCAACTCCACCACCTAGCCTTGTCAACCTATCCATCCTCAAAAGGACATAGCCATCCATGACAGTGTTCCAGTCATGAGAGCTGTCCCACGATGTCTCAGTGATTGCAATGTGATCATGGTCCTGAGATTGCACACAGATTTCTAGTTCATCCTGTTTGTTCCCTATGCTGTGTGCATTTGTGTACAGGCATTTTAGTTTGTTTGTAATACTAGAGTACGTCCTGACTGGTACCAATCCTGAAGTAGTAGTGGTGTTGGAACAACAGCCCAAAATTGTCTCCTGTTTGTTTCCTGCAAGACAGCTTTTCCCCTTTCCCCCTTCAAATCTAGTTTAAAGCTCACTCAATGATCCCAGCCAATTTTTGTGATAGAAGCCTTCTTCCCCTATGAGAGAGCTGTACCCCATCTGACACCAGCAGACCAATGTCATGTAAACCTCTCTGTGATCAAAACCCCCAAAATTCTAGCGGTGGCACAAGCCTCTCAGCCATGTCTTAACGTCAGGTGTTCTCCACCCTCTAGTTCTATTTTTTCCCTACTATTTGTTAGGGACTTTTGAGAAAAGTACCTGTGCACCCATATCTTCAACCAGTCTCCCTAGTGCTCTGAAGTCCTTCTTAATTGCATTTGGACTCCTCTCAGAAATCTCATCATTACCCATCTGCATAACTATTAAAGGATAATAATCAGAAGGGTGCAACAGATCAGGCAGCTTTCTTTTAATGTCCTTAACCCAAGCCCCAGGGAGGCAGCAGACTTCCCTGTGTGATGGGTCGGGTCTGCAGATTGTCCCCTTTGTTTCCTTCAATAGAGAGTCACCCAGTACTATAACCCTATTTTTCTTCCTTGTTGAGGAAGTTCTAAGTTGTGAGGCTGAGGGACAAGCTGTGGGCAAGTCACCACATAGATCTTCAGCAGAAGGAGCATCAAATTCCAGGGGTCCACACCCCTTATGTGAGGGCAATGATGGAGGGGGGGAGAGGTGGAGGGAGGACCTGCCCCACCCTTCCAGTTGGGACATGCCTCCAGGCCTCCCCCTCCACCACTCCCCCACCCTCCAACTGGTTATAAGAAGACTGACTGTCTTCCAGGAGGGCCTTGTATCTATTTTTTCAGAGGCACCTGAGGAATAGAAGCAGACAAAGGGGGTTGTTGCCTTCTATCACTCCCATGAACTTGCCTTCACTCACCCCCTTTACTTAGGGTTCTGTTATTTGTTTGAGTGAGCAGGATACAGGGGCCCCTTGATCCTGGATATTACCTGCCTGCTGAATGGAGCACAGAGCATGGCTCCAGCAGTCATTCTCAATTTCCCATTCCCTAATGCTTCTGAGCCTTTCTACTTTGGCTTGAAGCCTCAAAACTTCATCTTCAAGCTGGGCTGCTTGGCTGAGCAGATCATCTACCTGCTCCCACCACACACAGCCATGGGAGGTACCCTCTGAGATAAGGAACAGGCTGTGGCTTTCTCTGCAGCCTGGCATCTGCACCCCCACACCCTTTTGTGCAATCTCTCTCTGAATTTCCACATTGATTTTGATTGCAAGCAGTAGCACGGCCTTCTTGTGCTGAGTGGAGACCATTTTGATGGGGACCAGACGGCAGCAAGTTCAACTGTCTTTTTCCTTCTGACGTGCCAACAATGCAGGCTAGGGAGAGGCTCTGCTTTCTCACTGCCCACAGTCTGAGCGGCGCTTCCAGCTTTGCCGCGTTTAGATCTCTGTGGTTAGCCCTGGGAATGCCCCCAGTCATGTGACCCTCTCGGCTGTGAGAGATGCCGAGATTTTCTAGCCGATTCCTAGTTCCCTCAGGGTTCCCCCAAGTTGAGGAGAACCTCAGAAAATTCAAAAGGAAAGAAAAAGGAAAGAAAAAGCAGTGCTCCAGTCGCAAAGTATGCTGATCTGGGCTCTGCTTTCTTGCTGCCTGTGGTCTGGGAATACCCAGGGATATGGCATGAAATACCCTAAGGGATATTTCATACCATAGGATGTCATACCCAGCAATATAAATCTGGGGGAAGAAGAAGGTAGGGAGCAATGACGTTTGTCATCCCAAGTAACCATTACATGTGATAGAGTGCTGCTCTCCTGGGGATATCTGAACACCTGCCTGATGATGAATGAATTCCTTATTTTACTTCACTTTTGTTTTACTTTACTTTTTCTTTGCCTGTTAAACTGTATTTCTCTCAACCCATGAGTTTTCTCACTTTTACACTTTGGTTTGTCACAGAATGTTAGGGGTTGGAAGGGACCTAGAAGATCATCTAGTGCAATCCCC
Organism: Ceyx melanurus; assembly: GCA_024611195.1. Taxonomy (NCBI): domain Eukaryota; kingdom Metazoa; phylum Chordata; class Aves; order Coraciiformes; family Alcedinidae; genus Ceyx; species Ceyx melanurus. The sequence continues at coordinate 96,115 of JANHGL010009934.1, read as the reverse complement.
CTGCCAGAGCAGGATCACCTAGATCAAGTCACAAAGTATCTTCCCTGACTGGGAAGCGATTGGTTGCCATCTGGGCTAAACCCACCACAGCATTAATCCTCTTCTTGCAACTGCTGTGCAAAGGCTGTAGGGCACATTGCTGTCATCTGTTCTCTCCTTGATGTCTTTTATGTTCTTTCTTTAGTAAGGGGAGCAAAAATAAAGTAACTTGAAAGAAACCACTTTACAGAAACCTGACAGTCATCTCCATTAAACGACACAGCACTGTACTCGATTTCTTAGATGCTTCATTAGTGGAAGACAGCTAAATGCTGTTAAAAATCAAAGGGAGTAAAAGAAACTGTGGTCTCATTGAGGAAAATCTTAAACACTCAACAGAGTCTGCTACTAATGTAATTCTCAAAGCTGCTGATTTTGGAATTTCTTTTCAGGTGTCCCTTGGATCTCCTCTGCTGTAGAAACATTAAATGATGTCTGCTGACTCAATATTGAACTCTGAAACTACTGCTAGAAGTTTTCTCTTTTCTAAATTACAGAATCATTGGAATTGACCTGAACTGCAACTCATAATCTTAATTCTTCTGAATGCTACACTTAATTCTTCTGAATTTTAATGAAATACTTATGTTCCTAATAGGCTCAGATTCTTGTCATCTTTCAGTTACCATGTTGTTGTTGCAGAAATACTCTGCAATCACTACATTGAGATCTACTCATTGCAAAACAATCAGATGACCTAATGGCTCACATTTGGTTTCTTGTCTTTTCAATCTTGTTTCCTAAAAAAGTGTGTATTTGTAAGGTCATGTGCATCTTTCCTCCTGGAATCTCTTGGAGCTATTGTCTAGTTTTAACTTCATTTGAAACATAAGTAGCAGTCCCAACAACACCACAGGTTTGATGGAAGTGGTCAGGTGAGGAAAGATAGGAAACTCTTCAGGTTCCTCAGTAAAAGACATCATCTAGGAAGTGCTGCAACATCTACTAGACAGGAGAGAATCCAGACGAGACATATTTAACAATCCTCCCATGGGAAGACACAGCCCACATGGGTTTTGAGAACTGTGCAAGAAGACTCAATTTCACAGGCAGCCAGGGTTTCTTGGTCCCAGTGCTTATAGTGCAGCTCCCACTTTTCAAGAAATTCAGTGCTTTAACAAATGAAGTTGGGGGTCTCCTCTGACTGGAGAGAGGAGAAATGATTAAAACTGAAGACAGTCTCAAGGATGTATTTCTTCAGTTGAAAAAAATATGTATGGGCTGGCATAGAATTGAAACAGATTTCATCTAGATAATTTAGAATTTTAGAATTAAAAAAAAGTGAATTTTTTTTTTCTCTTTATTTTTTGCATGTCATACCTGGATTTTGTTCGGGAATTTAAATCAAAGCCATCCTTAAACTCCACGTTCTGCCGACTCACAGACCCACTTTTATCTTATGTGATGAGTAAATCAGGGGTTCCCAGAATTGTGTAAAGTGAATTAGAGGCAGTAGTAACTCCTTCATTCTTTGCTAGGAAAAAAACAAGATCCCGAGAATCACTTACGTTAGTTTTGGCTTATTCTCCACCAGATGGTGCTCTGGCCCTTGTCCTGAGGTGGTGGTTCAGTCCCAGTCAACTCATGCCGGGCCATATTAACCTCACTGCACCTCTTCTCTCTCTGTGCACGTTGTGCACTTGGTGCATTGCACCCACTTTCACAGCTCTGACCTGAAGCTGTGCATCATTGCTTTACAGGGTGTTTGGAATCTGTTTGGCTCTTCAAAACCTCATGTTTCATTGTGAAATGGTGATACTGCGTCTGAGTCCAATCATGTTGTGTCAGTATATCACAAAGCTTTGTTACCACCATAGCTATTCACCTTTCTGGCACTGTCTGAGACAAGAAAACCAAGAAATGAGGTATCCTCTGTGTAATTTCACACACCATCATGACTGTAAGAGGTCACATTGTATTGATCAAAGAAGGGATTATGACATGTAATGGAATGATTTAGCTGTTTGGAAATCATGTTTTGGTTTCTCTAGACTAGGTCTGTATCACTGTAAACAGGTGGATGACATGATAGATTGAAAACAAAGGCTGAGTCAAGCGTCTACATGCTGTGATTTCCAGAGCTTGCACTTGCTGCACTTGCATTGACACTGGGCTGTCTACTCCTTGCTCAGGGGAAGCTTCAAACTTGCCTTGGCCAGTGCTTTTTGGCTCATGGAGAGAAGCTCACCAAAGCGCTGGCGTAACTTCCATTTCTATCTAGTATCAGGAAGCAGACAGCAAAAGATGTAAAGGCTTCACTATCACTACAAAATCTCTAAAAAGTATAAAAAGTTAATCTAATGTCCCATAACATGTTTCCTCTCATTTTAGATGTATGAAGTGGGACAACTCATAATAGTAAAGGCATTAATCCACAAGGAACATTCCTGGGACCTGACAAGCTCTCAGGCACTGGCTGCTTGGTGGGGGCTACAGCCACAGCTGCAGTCCTGTCTGTCCTTCAGCTATCAGCATACTCAACCTGCTCACAGATCTCCATAGCCCTTACCTCTGCCTGGATCTCCTTTTAAGAAAACTGAAAAACTAAGCATACATTTTGATGTGAAGTTTTCATTTTTTTTCTTTCCCACCATATATTTATCCTGCTGTCAGTTCCCTGATCTGTGATAGTGTATTATCAGTGGTGTTGGAGAGATACACCTGCCAGATGGATGGCTCAATGATTAGCTATTGTCAGGAAGGGATGGGTGGGGGGATTCCAACAGCTGATATAAATAAATGATGGGAAGGCTGTGCCTTTCTATAGCATTCTTGTGCTTTGCTCTGATGGTGTTATTGGGCTAGGAAGGAGTCAGGTAAGTTTGTATTTAGAGAGGCCTTTTCATAGCAAGCTCTTAAAATATCTGATTGAGACTGAGAATTATCACTTCTTCATGAAGTAAGACAGACATCTGCCCAAGGCATACAGTGGCTCAGTGTTGAATAGGTGTACCTGGGCTTTACCTTGCAACTTTATAATGCATTTTGGAGCCTCTGTAACAACAGCAGATTTAAAAAGGGAAAGAAATAATGATATAAAACAGTGGTGAGACCAGATGATTGTAATAAGCCCAAGACTTGTAAGTGTTGTGTCCTATCCCCTCCTGTCAGAGTCTGTTCAGTTTACACAGGTGCTCTTATCCATAGATCAAGTGGCATCTTAAAAAAGAGTTAGGATTTTTTCTGGAAAGCTGAACTAAAATTCCATTTATTTACTTCCTCCCCCCCACCCCCCCTCCTTTTAGTGTAAAAATGGATACATTAATGTGAACAACCGAAATATAATTTATTTAAATTTTTTTTAGATTACATGTCCTTTCATGACCTGATTGTCTTATTTCCCTTTGTGGATATTTAATTCAGCTAAACAGAAAAAAAACCCCATTATATTTTCCTTAATGACAAGCAGCTAAGAGTCCTACAAATAGCTTCTTCACAGACTATCCATGTGCAGAAATGGTGACCAGTTGCATGGACCTTGAGAGCTGCCGTGAGTTTAATTTTCCTTGATGTTTCAGCAATGTATCAGATCATGTTATCTATTGTGAAGTCTGTGCATCCTGCTTTTTCAAGTGTCTAGATGCAGTAACTTTTGTGGACAGATCTACTCTTAAGTAAAAATGGGGAAAAAAATTATCCTCCCTTGGTTGTGATTATAGTGGTAGAGCCATTGCATGTGTTCGTGCCAAATACTTTAAGGATTCATGATGGAAAATCCTATGGCTCAATAGCTGCTTGTCAGTACAGATTGGAAAGTCTGTTTCAAATCTGTTTCAGTTTTCCTGCCTAGAAGTTTGCCCTCATTTTAGAACAAAATCATAGGAGTGGGCTTCTCATCTTCACTCTCAAGTTACCTTAATAGTAAGATACATTTATAGGAGAAGGAAAATCGTTGGAAGAATTTAAATGCTCATCTGATCTTCTAGCCAAGATTAAAAACTAAATGGATGCCTTCTTTCTCATTCAGAGCTGCTTGTTTGACCTGTCTCAGGGAATGAGTTTTGTCAGATGACCCAATACTACACGTCAGTTTGAAAATAAATTTGGAAACAGTCACAATTCTGATGAGCATGGGACAATACTTGCTCCTGATGCAGTATGTGTGCAGAAGAGTTAATGCAACAAGAAGTGTTTTTAGCTTGTAGGGCAAACAGTTTGAAACTGGGCTGCTCTTCCAAAGAAATTTTAACTCCAAGTGATAGAGTTGTCAGTATGCAAAATGACAGCAAACTAATAGAATATTTTGTATTGATACCAAAGGAATGAATAGCTTTCTTATTACCAGCCTCAGGCATGGGCAAGTGAAAGAAAAGGTAATTATAAGATATGTGAAGAGTCTAGAGATCCTGTTTCCTTCCCAAACCAGCCAACTGGGGGCAGTGGAAGGGTAGCTCCATTTCTGGGCCTAGTGTAGTCTATGTGAACACTTGATGTTTAGAAGTAGCACTAGTGATAGTCAATGGGCCAAAAGTTGCTATAGAAGCTCTTTTTGTTGAGTTGTAGACTCACATAATGTAATGAAGGAGATAGTCTTGCACTGAAAAAGAGAATGGTTGGTTGACCTAATATCTTAGTTTTATCTCAACTCCCAAATTAGCAAGATAGAAAAGGTAGTGCTTGGGTGAGGTCAAGAAGGACTCTTGGAGGAAGGAGTGGATTCTACCTCCCAAAGGTTACCAAAGAACTGCTGTGATTCAGTGCTTATCAGAGCCGAAGTGACAAAACAAGAATGCGCCTTCCAGAAAGCCGCCAGCTATGCAGCTCAGTTTAGGCACCACTCCTGGCATGGAGCTGTAATATTGATTGCCAGGCTAGTGCTATCTGGTGACCTTGAAGTTGCTGGCACATGTGTTCTGAATTTGCCCTCTTGCATTTAGATTTGGGTGCTGGGTCTTAAGTGCTTTTTTTCCTTTCTTTTTTTTTTTCTTCCTCTATGGACATACTGGTGAACACTGTTCAATTACCAAAAAGAAAATGTCTAGGCTAAGTTCTCATCTGTCATTGAAGTTCTCAGGAAAGATTTTCAAGGGTGGAGGGAGGAGTATGGGACACTGCACAGCACTGTCAGTGCCCCTTGGTACCCAGTAAGGCATTGTAGCTCCTGTGGCCATTGTACCCTTCCCAATGTCTGGGAGCATTTCATAGGGAAATGCATCTAGTTGAAGGTCTCTCAGCCACATCCCTTTTTCTCTCTAGGGCATAAAACCTGACAAAACCATACTGCATAGGTCCTGCATATTAGTGAAGCAATGAGTTTCTCCCTCTGTCTTTCTCAAGGGAACCTGGAAGAGTAATTCAAAGAGCTTTGGGAATGTATGTTTTAATAACAATCCTGGACTGTACTTGCTGGTCTTTACATTTGGCTTGACATTTTGTTTACTATAGTGTTTGTGAAATAGGGAGAAGCCATAAACATCCATGTAGTTACACCCGTGCAGTGGCATGCTCTGACATGCACATGAATTTTCAGTGGAAGTGTTCCTGCAGCCATCTTAGATATTTCTGGGTTCTCAAGTAATCCAGTTAGGGAGAAAAAAAACCATAACATGCTACTGAGGTTACAGGATGTATGAGACATTATGAATAGTCATGCTGGAAACAAAAGCTTTGGTGAATACTCAGTGAGAACTATGGTGGATGATGATAGTTTGCAGAGAAGTTCAAAATAATGATGCAGGTGGAAAAATGTTAGCTTGTGGATAATAGCCAGGCAAAAAAAAAAAAAAAAAAAAGAGTTTCTGAATAAATTGTTCAATGTGGGGATTTTACTCATCTTTATTTTCATCTGCTCTGTGCATCATCATCTGGTTGTCATCTTGAAGGTAAATCATTAAGTAAAATATTTAGGATTGGACAGAAATCAATGTGTCCAGTTTACCTATGTCCCAAACCAGTGTATAATTGCTTTGTGTTGCTGTAGTAACTGATATCTTAATCCCCCAAGATTAAAGTTCTCACCCAGCAGTGTCAGATCTTCTGAGTGGATCATAAATAAATGTGCATATATCTTCCTTGTATCAGAAATTTTGCCAACAGATAAAATACCTTTCCTATACCCTTTAAAAGAGGGCATATACTAACATGCCCACATAATAACATGTCCGTTTGTAACCAAAGCTTTTCTCCATATCTTACTGTTGATTCATAACTTCCTTAATGACCTGGGATTTTATCTGGAAGTTTCCATAAGATTTATATTTATAAGCTTTTCTCAAATATAGGTTGTGAACATTTGTACTTTTTTTTTTTTTTTTCTCCTAGTGTCTATATAAAATGATTTAAAATTTTACAGGTCTGGGCCTGAATGATGGGTATCATATAATCTGCCTATAGTCTTGCAGAAAGTCTATGGCAGAGAGAGAAATACACTCCAGATTTCCCAAGATCATTCCCAGAGTCTGAAATACCCAGTCATCCAAGCTAAACACAACCTCTGCAATCATGGGTCCAGGCATTTCTGACCTTAATATGATAAATGGCAGAAATATACTGGCACAAAATGACGGGGTGAGGTTGAATGTTAAAATATTTACTTTTCTCATCATTATGAAATATTAGCATGTTGATTTGTTTTTCTTTCCTCTGAGGGAGTTTTACAGATTTTCCTTAAATGATGCATCTCCCTCCAAGTTCACTTAGGTCTCTTGGTGACTTGTTTCACCTTTCTTCCACAAAATAAGAGGTCTGCCACCTGTCAAAATTTCCAAGAGAAGAACAGAACTGGTAGCAACAATCAGTTGAATATGCTTATTATGCAAAAGTGCATGCTTAGCAATTAAAATATTCCAAAATAACCTTGTAGTTGTTTTTCTTCTTTATGTACAGTATTAAAAATAAAATAGTCTACCACAAGTAATTTATGAAAGCAGCTAATAATGACTTCATTATTGCATAGCAAGCCAATGTTGCAGTCGTGGTTATAGGCCTTAGCCAAGGTCTTTGATCTTCTGGTTCATTAATGTATAAATGAAAAGACTTTAGCTTTCATTTCACATTCATCGGCTAATTATCTCAGTAACTGGTCTCACTCAGGTCTCAGTCAGTTCTTATTCAAGAACTTACCCTTTCATTTTCCATCCTCTATACAGGGAATGAGTCACGGGAGTAATGATCTATTGTCCTTTTGTGTAAGAGATTTGTTATTTTCACAACTCTGCAAGGATCTCATCTGTCTATAAAATTTGCAGTTGGAATGATTTGAAAAATGCAAGGTGATGTAGCTATTTGCAGAGACACCATTGGATATTAGTTAGGAGAAGTTGATTTTAAATAGGAAAATGCAGCAGTTAAGAGTTCAGTCAATTTGCAAGGCTGCTCTGAGTATTTGTACTCTTTAGGTTCTTCCTCTTCTACCAGCAGATCAGGACACAAACACCATGATTGTGAATAAAATTCGATGCTTAGAGTGTATTTTAAAAAACAGTGAAGATTAATTCTTGGATCTCTTAGGCTGGCTATCAAAGTGCACTCTGTCAGAAGTAACAGCAGAATAATTTCTTCTTGGAAAACTTGGTATCTGTTTAAAGCTTCTGACTTGCAGATGACTACTTGTATTCAGATCCATTTCAGTTAAGATTATATATATAAGGTTCATATATATTAATATTCATTCTCAATTCTAAATGAATGAAATCTTATCTGGATGGTGATTATAAAATATGGTCTTTGTTTCATATACAGACTGAGGTTTTCACCTGACATCTCAAAGAATATTGTTACCAGATGGTGCTTAGTACATGATTCCCAGTCTCTCTTTCTGCTCCTACCCTCTACATTTTTAATTATTTATTAATAATATTAATAATTCTTCAGTGTGAGGAAATAGGAAGATTAAGTTCCTGACTTAGAACTTGCATACCAAACATTTTATGCTAGGATGCTAAGACATGCATCTTGTGTTTCTAATCACTGTAAATGAAACAAATTTTTGAGGAATTATGTCATTAGAAAATCACATTAAATTAATACGTTAGAGTGTTAAGATGATGAATTTTTGGAATCATAAGACTCCTGATATGTCTGCAAGTTCTGGTATAATTTCTGTTTTATCTTCCAATGAGTGATAAATTTGTGTATGATCGTGCCATGGCTCACCAGCCTTGGCTGCCATTGATATTCCAGGGATGAGAAGTGGTGGTGGGAATGGAGTTCATTCTGTGCACATATGCTATATAGTGAAAAATGCTGAAGGTGATATTTAGCAATGGTTGGACTCACATATAATGAACTATAATTTTTAGGGGAATTTGCTGCTTTTTTTTTTTTTTTTTAACTATACACAATTGCACATGAACAGACAGCTACTTTCTTTTAACTTACAGACACTGGATTTTATGGTGCCTTTGTGCCTCAGTGCCTCTAAACATAACATTATTGGAGCTGCAAAAAGGGATATGATGTACAGTTTAGAAGATGAAGTGACATGGCAAAAGGAATATGACTGGATTATAACTGGAGCATGCATTTAAACATAAGCAGGGCAAAAGTGAGCCAGATGACTACGATAAGCTTCTTGCTAGAATATGATAAATTATTTAATAGTCTTGTAAAGGAAAAGGTACAAGTACCAACCTTAGGAACACTTAAAAGTAATCTAGATGATTGACTAGTTACAGCAGTAGTTACAATAGTAGTTTTAATTCATGGAATAAGCCTGATTGATAAAGGAACTGATTTAGAGGGACAGATTTAGAGGGACTCTAAAGCCTATAGCAATCTGATCTGATCACTTACCTGACTATGCTTTGAGCAGGAGGTTAAACTAGAGATTTAGTGATGTTCCTTCCAACTTGAATTATCCTTAATGTATTATTAAATAATTAATTATTAAATAATACATCCAAGCATATAGTGGAGAAAAGAAATATAGAAAGTAACTGCACCATTACAGACCATAAGTTGAAACTCCCCTTTCCCCCCAGCTTTCCCCCCTCCCCCTTTTTTTTTTCCTTTTTCTTTTTCTTTTTTTGCAAGTCCTGGACATATTAACACACTTTCCTGTGTATCAGTGTTGTGATGAAATGATATTTTTTTGTGCACTTTCTGTTACTACACAAGAATGCCCAGTGTAAGCATGTCTTGCCAGTCACTGTTTAGATCATCAAGACCTAAATTATATATTTGGCAGTAATGATGGATAATCCAATTCATTTTAGTAGTAATGGTGCAGTCTCCAAGTGTAGAAATTGACTGTGTCCATTTTTTCTCCAGATGTGGCTTCTCCACAGGTGCTTCTTTCACATATGCTTTTGACAGGCATTTCTGAAGTGTTTGTATGATATGGAGGTGCATAGTAAAGCCACTTGTCTGCTTCACCAGCAGCTCATTTAACTCTTTTGGGAGGACTGACTAGCACTAGCAGGGTGATTGCAGCAGGCAATGTTAATTACCTGTTAATATGTCTTGGCACTTAAATAGAATTACTTTCACAGAAAATAAGCTTGTAGAGTTCTCCTGTGGAAACTGCATGTAGGTAGAAGGATTGCCTGCAGGGCATGAGACCAGGGATATTTTCCTGCAGATCACAACTCCAGCTTCAAGGCTTTCGCTGGCTTACTAGAAGAATAGGGAGCAGCTATGGGAGAGACTCACTCCTTTGAAATTCAGGTCTGTGTGCTGTGGGTCACTGAGTCTATTTTGCAAGCCACAGACTGAGTCCCAGTAAAGTCACTACAATTTTTCTCATTCTTTCCTCCCACAGATGCACCATGACAGCTGCTAAAAGCTGTTTCAGAATGGGAGAAACCTGGGAGAAGGTTTTTCTTTCTAAATAAATCAAGTAATTAATTCTGAGTAATGCAATGTTGCATAGTAACTGTATACAGGGGTGATGAGGTGTCAGCTTCATGCCAGTGTGCCTCATGCAGTACCTGTGATACTGTTGACATGATCATTTTCCACAATTTAACAGCCCTGTTGGTGAAAGACAAATACAGCTCTTCACTAACGACTGATCAACGAACCACACAGCTGAATAAAATGGGCCCCTTCTCCTGGCAAAAAAAAAAATGTATACATAATTGCAGCTGGGACTGATGTGCCAAATGAGAGAATTAGAGAAATGAAATCTTTGCAGCATAAAAGACACCTGGATAATATTATAGCTATGAGACATGGAAAGTCCATCTCAAAGACTAATGCAGCAGAACTTAGAGGACAAATACTGAACTTCTGTGCCCCTCAGTTTTAGTTAGTATGATAAACACTAGTACAATAGTCTTTTATATGCAAGACCTTCGTTTATGGGGTCCCTACTTAATTGTAGGGTCTTCATATTTAGAGGTATTGACGGAAGTTTGGCATTGATCTTCACAGTGTTACATAGTTTCCTAAGAGTTGCCTCATTAACACCACAGACAAGACAGTCCTAGAGAGAGAAATTACTGAAAGGTTGTGGCAGAACCCAGAGGAATAACCCAGGACTCATAGTCCTGTCTATGACCTGCTTAGCAAAGGTATCTACTCCATGGTGCCAATTTTGCATCGGGAACCAGCTGTCAGTGTAAAGTTTCTGCTTAGTCTATTATCCATCTCTACTAGAATAATATTTTCCCTGGTCATACATGCATTGAACATGCATGTTCCCTGGTTGATAGTGTCCTGAGATGTCCAACTAAAGGCTGTGAAGGAAGCTCTCGGGACATATAAGACTATGGCACATACATCTACTGAAAGATTTCCTTTTGGCTGCTGGCAAAGAGAAAGTATAGTAAGGAAAGGGTGAATTGTTTCAATTTCATTATACAAACAAATAAAAGTACTTGCAGTTCCATGGAATTTTAACACAGTTAATCATAAACCTGATATTTGCTTCTCACAGGCATTGGCATTGTGCAGTGGAGTTGGGATAAACTGGTTTGGAAAGGTTTGTCTTTTGTAGCTATGTTCAGGGGTTAACCCTCACTCCCCCACTCAGATAATGGCAAAGGAAATCCTGTGATGATCAATAAGATTGGAAGTTAGCTTATGAATTGTTCACAGCTCATGCTATCTTGCTTTGAGAAGTTCCCAAAAGAGCTGTTCTGATATGATTCCTAAGGCTATCTTGAACCAAGACAGGCTGGGTTTTTAATGTCCTTTGTACCTATGCAGTTCTTAGACCCCTTCATCCATTTCTGTGAAGCTATTCCAATTTTGCCTTATGGCAGATGGGTTCACTCCCTAATTCTAAATGCTAAAATCATGGATGCTTTTTTAGTAGCCTTTCCCAAATACATGAATGTAGTAATTTGAATGCACTCAGCTCACTTTTATGCACCAAGACAGACATATGCATAATGAGTTTCTTATTTATCCCATCCTCATGCAATGCTCACCCACATGGACGCAGACATGCACGAAAATGTACTCATACAGAATCTTATTATGCTTCAATGTCATGAAGAATGAGAAGCTCACACTGAAGAATTTGGTCACCCACATATTCATGCTGCCATGGGTCTCTGTTGGGTGTATTTCTACTTGAGCAATCCAAGGGAGCAGCAGTGGTGCTGTAAATTCATCATAGCTAATCAAATCCCTAATCTTACAGTCAGATGGTCTGCACCCCAACCTATCTCTGTATTCTCAGTTAGGACCTGTGTTGTGCTGTCCTGTCCTTGAACTGCTTTTCATCTGAATCTGTATAGGATATTTGTGCCCAGGGATGCCCTCAATTCCTCATCTCTATTTAATTTTGCCATGCTGTGTGGATTACAAGGGTGACTGCCTTGAAAAGTAGCTGATTAGAGTATGAACAATCTCCCTTTCACATCAATGCCCTTGCCATCCCCTTTTATTCCCATTGTATTGGCTCCTTGATCTGTCCTTATAACATATAACTGGTCTTTTGGCAGCCTGTTGTTCATTTTGAATTTCCTGCTTTCCTAGCATATAAAACAAACCATGTGTGATCCTTGTAGGTCTCTGCTGGAGATGATCTCAAATCAAATGCTCTCCCATGAGCAGCTTTTAAGTTTAGGAATGTTCAAACCATTTCTATTTACAAATTCCAGAGCAGGCTCTTGGAGAATCCAAGCTGGGGAAACTTTAATTTAGTAAGAAACATTGCTAGAATTGTCATTATGTAACTGGGGGCCACTTAACAATTTTAAAGTTTTCTAAAAGGTTTGACACTGTGTAGTGCATATAAAATGCCTTAGCATTTTATTTGAAATGCAGATACAGAGTCATTGATGAAGACCTAAGTGCAGGAATGAATTTGAATTATTGTCCAGACAACCTACTGTGTTTATCCCCCTATTTTTCCCTATGTTTGTAGCTCAGTAACAAGGTATCCACATGACACCAGTCCTGTTCTAATCTCTGTACCTGTGGTTACAGACTGCACAACTGTTCAGTTAAACATTGTCCTAGCACAAACATACTTCTATATTAACAAAATTTGGGGGTCAAGAGGAACAATACCTATAGGAATTCCTCTCCTGGCCCTGCTAAAATTTTCTCTCATCATATTTGTGCCACTTTTTTTATCATTGTGTATTACTTTGTTTTTGCACTTAGAAAAAAGATAGTTTAAGTTCTCAAAAACCAAAGGTTTTGCTTTCCTTTGGTCCTGGCAGGATCAAGGTGAGATCCTAAGAGATTTGAACTACAACAGATAGACCCACTGGTTCATTTTGCCCTACCTGTTGTTTATGCAAACATAAACAACATAAACAACTTAACTGCATAAGTTCATATAGGCAGAAAACAGTCATAAACAGTTTCTTACCAGTTGGTCCCATGGACTCCTTATTAATTGTTTCACATTTTTCTTTCAAATGAGGAACAAAATGTAACTGATGCTGCACTGGATTTAATGGTCTCTTTGGTGCTATATGTCTTTTTCTTTGCCACAGATATTATTTATTAATATTAGTTTTTCTCTCACCGTGTAAATTTATTCCTGACAGTTTGAGCAACAATGAAAGCTCTTGCACAAGGGAGTGGCTGGATGCTACTGCACTGTTAGATTGAGTTGGTGTGACCTGCACACTGAGGAGACTGAAACAAACACATATGTAATAATAAGGCTACAGTCTCTCTAGGATTTGCTTTTTAAATTTTCTTTCAGTGTTCATGTAAGCAATTTGTTGGCCCTGCTGGTTGATTCTTTATTACCCTTTCCTTTTCCATGGAAAAATTAACTTGTTCTTTGCATTTTTTATTTGGTTTCTACCCTATCCCCATTCTATTCTTCAGTGCAGGTGTGTACAGGGCCAAGAAGGGGTGGTGGGGGTGGGCAGGCAGTTCTCTGCAGTCAGAAGTGCTGCTGAAGTGGTACTTCCTGGCTGGCAGCTGGGTTTGCTAGGAAAGGAATTTGAGGGATCTTGGTTTCATCCCTTTGTTCATTAGATTGTCCAGTACCCCTTTTGAGGCATATCTGGATTTGCAAGACATCTCCTCTTCATCAGGAGAGTGTACAGAACCACAAGGCTTTGTTACTCAATTACTTTGTGTTCATCGTTTCCAGGTTACAGCCAGTTAGGATCTGTCTGACAAATGGGATATGTGTGAAGAAGCTGATGTATTAACTTGAATAGCTGTATTTGTTTAGAAGTTGAACCTTCTTAGAATTGTATGCAAAGCTGATGGTCTCTTGTGACTATTGCCTAGCTCATTATTATTATTATTACCTTTAAATATAATTTATCCAGATGGTGACCAGCAGACCTGTCAGGGATTTTCCTTGAGATTGAGCATATTTGGAAGAAATCCGGATAAAAACCCTAGTGTATTTTCTATACTGATGCCACTATTAGTTCATATTTTCTTTTAAGAAATAATCCTTTTTTTTTTTTTTTCTGGGAGAAAAGGAGTCTGATTTACAGAATGGCTAAATGGTAAGATCTGAAATGGAAGTGAATGGGAGTTGTGCTTTCAGTAGTTTTCATAACTATAGTAGTCCAAGTTCTCTAAATACAAAGTGCTTAGGCATCTCATAATGGGTACATTTAATTATTAAACACCTTTATCTTGATCTTTTTAGGATTCCCCATTAAAACAGGGATAATAAGTTATTACCTTCTCACCTCACCAGGGAAGCATAGAGATAAATCAGTGTTTTGGTGCTAATACTGTAATATTAGTGCTAATGGACTAGTATAATGTAATACACTAACATATCTCTATTAAATGTTTATTTACTTTATAATAAATTCATTACTCTAATACCTCAAATACCATGAGGATGAACACTATAAGAAAACTCATGAGGAAATGAAAGAAGCTTTCAGAACAAGTTTGATTCATGTGCAGCAAACACAGCTCAGGGCCACTCCCTGCATGTATAGTACTGGATAGTTTCTCTTTGAATGAGTATTATCTTGTCTGTGTCTTAAATACAGTACCTCCTAAACTGTCACAACGTTAATAATGTTTGTGTTTCTTGTGTACAGTTTCTAAGTTTTGGGTAAGTGATGTGCAAATACAGGTGTTTCAGTATTTTATATCCTGTGGGTTAAACCCATGAATTAAACCTTTTGATCCCTTGTACAAATCTCTGCGGGTCTTACTAAGAGTAGCTGCTGGGTCAAATGGAGGACTCACTGCAAAAATTGCCTTTTCAGGAAGGTGCACACACAGAAATGGACTTTGTTAGCTGCTGGGAAAGGCCTGTGAGGCCAGCAAGTGGAGAATTCTCAGTGCATAAGGAAACTTAAGGGAATGTGGTTCTTCATCATGGAATGCATTATGCAGACTGTAATTTGTCAATAGGCTTTAAACCGGCTGATTTTTGTTGGATTTTATTTGGAATGGTAAATAGCACATCCTGAAATCAGCAGCCTGATGTAATCAGTCCTTCCTTCAAACATAAATGTTTCTGAGCTTTCCAAAGAAAAGACAAGAATATTTTTTTACTATGAACTATGACCACAACTATGAACACAAACAACAGCATTTTTTTTATCTATTTTAATTTGTCAGGAAAACATACACTACTACAGATGACAGTTATTCAAACTTCTGTTGCAAAGCAAATGTCCATGATGGAAATTTTCAATTTAGCCAGACAGCTAAAGGTTAGAATTTGACAAACTGTAAAGAAAAAATTACAAGTTCTTGCAACCCTAAGTAATGGGAAAACTTACTAATAGGTGGTTGTTGACTATAACATAAAACACAGTTTGGAAAGAGCATTTGTCCTGGCTTTCGTAGTAATGCTTTTTCAAGAAAGTGTGTTATTTTACAACATACTTTATGAATTCTGAGTTTGCTGCAATAGAAAGAAGTCAGAAATATAATACCCTGAATTTTCTGATTGCCTGACATGTCTAACCTACATATCAGCTTCTTACACTTTGATATTCCTTATTATATTCCACTAGCATTTAACAAATGAAGCAGAGATTAAAATTAAAGGAAAAGTAGAAATTACCATACATTTGTTCTCTGTTTTCATCAGGTGTCAGACACTTCAGTAAGAGACGCCAATTTAAGAATCTAGACAGATTTAGATAATTTCCTCAATGCTTGATGGCTATAATTAAATTAATTCTGGGAATCTGTGCTGACATTTCTGCCATACTGTGAATGTGGCCTCCTAGCTCCTAATTATAGAGGTTTCCATGTTTTCTCTGCCACTTGGAACTGTGTGGGGACCAAAATCATGTTAATTTTGTGGCTGCAGTGCTGGAGAAGGGTATGCAGAAGGAAAGGTCTGCCTGTCTCCAAATGTCACCTGTAATCCTCTCTGTGCTGAACCACATGTAAGTGTCAATAAACATACTTGGGAGCATGGGGGCAGCATAGCTGGCCAGGCAGGGCAGTAAATTCAAGGAGCCACCACCCTGTGTGGCACTCTTCCTTTGAAAATAGCACACTACTAAATAATGCATGCTGGTGTGCTGGCCAAGTTAGCCTCACCTTGCCCAGACCTGTTGGTACAGTGTGCTTTTTTGTCTGTCTGGAAGTATTTTGGGTCTTAGCAACCAGAGCTGTCTCTGCCTTTGGGAGCTGACAGCCACACAAACAGTAAGCAACACACCAGCCTAAATAGTATTTTTGAACCAAATTTCTGCAGCTTTTGCTGGTGTCCTTTCTAGCAGTAGGAAAAATAGCTATTTCGAGATCCAGTGGCCACATTCTTCTGTGGTGCTTCTGCAGCATGCAGGTGAGATGTATATGTATTTCAGCATGACTCTTCAGTGTCCCATGTTTAGTTCATCAGTGGGATGAATTAAGAGGTGGGTTTCTTGTTAAAGATGTCCTTCCTGGGAAAGCAAGTGCTCGCTATTACTCTTTCATTCTTTGTTTACTTCTTAGCTTTTTCCTGTTCTGCTGCTCTGGACTGATATGATGAGAAGACCTTATTTTGCTGATGAACATTTTAGTATAAATACCAAGACATGAACTGGTATGCAAATACTTAGACTCAGTGATATGAATGCTTAGAGAAATCTTACAGGTACTAGACCTACTTATGAAAACTCCAAATAGTTGCCATGTTTTCAGTGACATCCTTAACCCTTGGTGTCCTAACTACAAGACAGTACTGCTTTCCAGACAGACATTTACAGCAATCCTTCTTCCTCAAAGACAACTGTGTTTTATAGGTGAGAATCAAGGTGAGCAGCCATGGAAGTTGACTATAACCTGAGTGAGAAACAATGGCATCTTCCCAAGCAGCACTTGTACACAGGTGCACCTTTTCTGTGAGAGCAAAAGCAACTCAGGTTTTAATGTACTTGGTGTTAGTGTGGATTATAAGAACAAGGTGACATTCCTTGAGTCTGAGATCCACTATTTATCTTCACATCAGGCTCAGCATCAATAACACATATGAAATGTTTCCTCTACACAGACAATGAGCCTTGATTAATAATTAATAGTATCTTTGGATGTTGAAGGACAATACATTTCCGTGCTTGATAAATCTAGCACTGAGAATGCTTGTCAGCATCTGCTAGGAGGGAGATTTATGATAGCACCTGGGAGCAAAACTGAACAAAGACTGGAAAATTCACTTCACACAGATCACCAAGCAATAACTGTATGATAATATTTGGCACTTCTTGTGTTTTATGCATACAAATTAATGAAATTTCAGAACTTTCCTACATTACTACATTTTTAGCTGTTTTCATGTTAGGTGCCTTTTCTGACTAATGAAATAATGAGACACAGATGAGGGTCATATTTTCATTTAGTCACCTCATCTTCTACTCAGGTTCATTGTTGTAAGCTGGAAGGGTAACACACACAATCAAGGAAAATTTTGGACTCACTGTTCTTAGAGTTGTCCTGAAAGCACAGATCTTCCATGAGGAAATAGCCTTTCCTTACTCTTCATCCTAGTTGAGAATTAAAATGATGACTTAATTAATGAAAGGCTTCTAATGAAATGCTCAGAGGAACAAGCAAAAAATATTTTGCCTGAATTCCATGGGCTGTGAAGCAGATGCCATATGAAAACTTTTACCTTTCCCCAGCTGATTTTAACTTTCAGAATTTGAAAGGTTAAAAGTAGAGAACTATAAAGTTGAACACTTATCTGCTGATTTACTTCTCTTTTAACCTGCATGCAGTTGAGGTTTCATACTCAACCCCATATACCCGTACAATAATGATTTTTTTTTTCCTCATTTTGTTTTCACTTTCTCTCAGGTACCCAGAGAAGCTGCAAGACCAAGAGATTCCCCTTTTTGCAGACCCATGCATTTCGCTGGATGCTGAAGGTATGCAAAGAAGGAATTGAGCCCATGATATGGACTCACCCAGTCCACCTCCCTGTCAGCACAGCATTGTTCCATACCATGCATCTCCTAATGTTATTTCCAGACTAATTTTAATTTAGGATGTTCCTGCTTTTCACTTCTCTTCATTCTAATTATAATATCCCTATCTACCTGAAATAACCTCAATTTAAAAAAAAAAAAAAAAAAAAAAAAAGGATGGTCTTGAAAAAACAACTACAAAGAAATCAATCCCTCATCCATTACCAGGTTTTTCTTTTGTTCTAGAGCCACGCGTGTAACCCGGTTAGACCTGTTCTCTTTGAATACTGAGGACTGAGCTGGCCTTATGCAAATGCTCACAACCTCATCTTGGTTGTTGTCGTTACAGATCCAATCGAATGAACAGGAAGTGACCTAAGGAATTTCCCTATTGGCTGCATGAGTGTTCAGCAAAATGTTTTAAAATTAATATCACATCCATTTATCTTCACTCCTGCGAGTCTTTAAGAGACATAACTTAGAGCCTGTGTTTACCCAATCTCTGTTCTGTACACAGTTCTCCCATTGCCTCAGTTAAGGATTTCCACTCCAGAATCTGCAGCTAAATGAGGTAAGGTGCTTGGGGTATTTTTTTATTTTTTTTTAATATACTTCCTTTAAGTTCACACTAGTGAAAATTAAAAAACACAAGGGAACGGTCTGCTGGACTCATGGCCACCCTAATAAGCATGTACCTTCCCACCCTGGAACAGCAGCTAAGGTCATTTGATCCAAATGCTTTTTAAGATTTCAAAAAAGACTTCTTTTTGCTATTTTGAACCTCTGCTATCTTACCTCTGTTTGAATATTTCTGTTGTGTTTATGTTTGATTGTGGTCAAATTTTCTGCCTTTATTTACCCAGAAAGTAATTGACTGAATCGAGGCAGTGGCTTCATCATAATTACTTAAAGCTTCCTAAGGATCCTTTTTATTATGATGTATCTATTAATATTATGTGTCTTAAATCTTCTGCTTTTGTCCAGAAAGAGGTCATTTTGTACAGTAAGGCAAGGGGTGAGAAAGTGAAATTTTTCAATACCTTTAAGAGTGCTGGTGCTGCCGAACTGGGAGGTAGTTTATAGTGGCTGTTTTTCTGTTGCTTTTAATGTTGAGGATGTTGATGGTGATTGTGCTGATAACAAAAAATCCTAAAGTACATTTATAATTTGACTCAGTTTTATCCTCAAGGTAATATCTTGTCAGTTCCTGTGGTGATGGAGGTTCTGCTGATCTTAGTCCCTCCTAAGCTAAAGCACTGCATAGAACACAGCTCAGGCACTGGGTAGGTAAATACAGTATGAGTAGAGGCCTGCAGTGTCTTTGCCTGTTTGATTTGTTTCTCTTCCATTGGTAATTTTATTTAAATAGAACCAGAATTAACCCCTTAAGGTATAGACACAGCTGCTTAAGTAATAGTAGAAGTGAAAGTAAAGAAAAAGTTGCTCAAAATCTATGTTGATTTTGTAAAATATGTGTAATGGGCTTAGTGATAAAGTCTGCATTTCACCATGAGATATTTTAGGCATATATGCTTGTGTATATGGTCATGAAGTTACTGAATTTTATTAGTATTGTACTTCGGATTTCTTAATCTAAAAAAAAAAAAGTAAGTCACTTTATCTTCAAAAGTACATCCAGGTATGCTTTTTTTTCCCCTTACATTTTACACTAGGAAACCAGTTCATAATACTAGAAATGAACCTCGAGGTAAAATTTTAGTTTAGTGATTTTATTTTTACTTGTCTCACATAGGACTGTGTTAAACATAATTATCTTGTACCAATGTTACCTATAATCTGTGAAAACTCTAGCAGAATAGAAAAATGCAGTCCTTTATGCTTTGTAGCAAATTTGTGGGTAACAATTTAAGTCAGTTTTCTGACATCTGTTTTGCACTGTAGAAAATACCAGAAGTGGAAAATATAGCAGTTTTCTATTTAATGCGAATGCAGAGCTGAAGAAAACAGTTGCAATTAAATCTAGAAAAATCACAGGATTAAGATGTTTTACCAGCAAATATCACAACTAATGACAGTTTAATTCCTGTCCTTCACACTTTTCAAAACCAGAAGTGCTTGTTTTGGTAACAAAGTAGGACTTCCTAAAATTTTTCAGAGTTTAATTAGGTGAGTTGAGGAAAAGAAAAAGTCCAGAAGTCCAACAATGAGAAATTCACCAGAATTTTTTTTTTTCCAGAAATTAAATATAATTCCTCTAAAAATATTTTACCTAATTTTCAGTCTGATGTAGTCTAGCTTCCACATTAAACTACTTGATTTTGTTGTCTTTTGATACAAGGTTTCCCTAGGTGACAAATTTCTATTTCTTGTGTAGTTATCTGGAAAAGTCCTGAGCCTAGGTTTTGATACATGTGGTAGTACAAGCTCCATAGGCTATTCCCTCTTAGAGAAAAATTTACACTACAGTGAAAAATCTCTAGGACCTCAGCTGTTTCACTGTAAGCTTTTCTGTCCTTTATTGACTTCAATGGTCCTTTCTAATTTTTAAACATCTGCTGTGAAATGTGAATGTCAGGACTGGACACAGGCTGTAGGAACAGCAGTGCTGGACACAAAGGTAATTAGACAGTACACTGGGATTTTAAGGTAGGGCATTTATCAAGACTTTCTTAGAGTCATTATCCTCCAGACCCTGTTCTTGCCTTTCAGCAACAGTTCTATAAGTGGAGACAAGGTTATAATTAGTATAGTTAATGGGTTTTAAATATTTTTTTCAATTTTTTTTTTTTTTCTAGTCCTAGTGTCACTTTTAAAGCCTATAAGGATGATATCGAAGTATATTTTCCCCAAGTTATAATTGTAAAGAATCCCATACCAAGCTCGAATAATACTTTGTTTGCCCTGGAACAAATTAGGTAGCCCTTCACAACAGTTTATATAGTGACAACAGTACATATTACCCTGGTTGTGGTGAGATCAGATAATAGAATGTGGTCTCTTTAACATGGACTGTTATTACCCTCTTCTCTGAGAGAATATACTGTGGTATTGCCATAATAATTTCATATTACTATGGATATTCTCAGGGTGTTGTGAGTTCTCAGCAGTGGCGGAGACCCACAATAGGACAGTTGGACAAAGACAAATCATTTGGCTCCCGCTGAACTTCCTTTATTTTTTTTCCCCAATATATTTTGCTGTTAACATCAGTACTTGTTCTGTCTGGGAGGTGCAAGGTAACAAATTGCAATGAAGAGAGATCAAACTTAAAAGGAGAATCATCCAGAGACAGAGATGAAGAGAGATTAGAGAGGAAAAAGGAGGATTTCTTCAGGTGTGTCTGTGTCCAGACAGGACTAATGTGTTATCCTGTTGCCTGTCCCACAGCAATTTGCACCAAAAAAACCCAACCCTGCAAAGATTAAATTCTCCACCTGAATATTTATGTACAAATTTTACAGAAAAGGGTCAATGATTTTATTGCCTCAATGAACTCAGATAATTGCTCATGAGCCACGACACCTTTCCAGAATCACTACTTGCCTTCCTTCCTTGTTAACATCTCACACAGTCTTTACAAACACATTTAACTTAAATCTGAGGACCAGACCTTTCAGTCTTCTCCCAAACAAAATTCTACTGACAGCAGCATGGCCTGGATTTGTTCTGCAGAGGCTACAGTTATGTGCATTCTATTGCTGTTTACTTGCATAGATTAAATTCCCACACAAGTGTCTCTTCCTGAAATATGATGAAAACTATCTCTGTGAACTGGAGCAGTGACTGTAGGGAGAGACAGGTTAGTTTGGAAAGTAAGTGTTACAGGACAGTCCTGTCTGGTTTAAAAATTGGTCAGTGTACTGATACCAAGCTACAGATAGAGATGAATGACCCCTCCTTATTCTGACGGTAATGTGACCACTATAGGATTTTCTGTGGTCTTGCAGTGCTCTCTTTCTCATCAACCTTTCAACAGTTGTAAAGTAGATGTTGCTTTTGAGAACTGGGTGTTCCTGTGGCAAGCAGCACATAAAAAGAAAAGGGACACAAACTTAATTGTCAGTTGTCATTGCTAATGACACACGATTTTAGGATGTGGTAGAACCAAATATAAAGGCTTTGCTGTTCATGAGGAAATGAACAGAAATGCTAATGATTTCTGCAGCTTGCATAGTTTATGATGTTCAGTGAAGTCAACTCGTCTCAGTCTCACAAATAAGTTACTACTGAACTTTCAAGCATAAATTCAAGTAGTTTTCTTCCTTATAATGTGTCGTTAGCATCAGTGATGTCCAATACCATCTTCAGCAAAGCATACTGACTCCAACTCCTCAGCCAGCCAAGTGCTGAAGGGCACTTCAAGATCTCCAGCCACAAATGTTTGCTGCTCCTTCTCCCTGTCCCTGCCTTCAGAACACTCTGCAGGTTACATGTATTTTGGCCCCTGATGAGCCAAGGGTTTATTTCAGTAAGTTTTCAGGAAAAGGGTACATAGAATTTTGAAACGGTGAAATTCGTAAGTAACACTATTGACAGAATAAGCAAAGAAAGGTTTGTTCACACAGCTGATATATTAAAAGCATTAATATGGTAGATATGGAAGTCATCAGGATTGTTTCTTAGTATGAGAGCTGCCTTGAGCTCTACTGAGGATGAAGCTTGCACCAAATCCCTTGCTGAATGCCTAAAATATTTAGGGCATTTGTTGGTCACTGGTCTATAGATGGGTGTGAATGAGTAAACATGGAGTCATGTAGCTAGTGGAGCAATCAACTGGCGTTTGGTATTTTGTGTGTCTCCCTCTGAGAAAGAGCCCTCAAAGACTCAATTTACAAAAGCTGACGTTGCTTGTGGTTATCGTTACCTGTTCCTCTGTTCATCTTGTGAAATGTGCTCCACAGGAAAGAGTATGAGAACCAGTAGACAAAACTATCTAGGGCTAGATAATCACTGGTTAGTGACCAATAAGATGGAGTAATAAAAAAGATTTGCTTTTCAGTGATGAAAAGAAAATCATGCTACTTAAAGAATCTTCAAGCATGTAGAATAAAATAAAAGTTTCTGCCTATTATGGAGGAATGATACAGGCATAAGCACTTGAGATATTTCCTCAGTTTACAGTCATATGTAGCCAGAGTAGTCCTCTGAACACCTACAAGGCTCTAAGGATTAAGCAACTATGGGTAAAAATAGACTGTGTTGTTTATTGCTATGTAATTAATGAACCTGTGTAAAACTGCCCATGATGCTATGGTCAGGAACCAGACAAAGTCTACGATATAATGATTACCCCCAAACTTTCTTAATGATTCTTACTGAAACATATAATTGTTTTTACACAACATTTTAGAAGCATCTTGATGATGCACTTTCAAAGTATGCTTGGTTAAGCAATTGTATCACAGATTGGCATGGCTGTGGAGGGGCTTTATCTGGGAATAAAACTCTAACATGTTGAAGGGCATTGTTCTTCTCTTTCTTGCAGGGGAATCTAATACACTGCTCACATAAACCAGACTTTACTTATAGTACTCACAGGCAGCTTCCCTGGCAGAGAAAGATGAAAATATTTTGTAAGATTGAAATAATAAGTGATTAGATAAGTAAGATTTCCTTTTAGACTAATCAAAAGCAGGATGTCCAAAATGAAATAGGTACCATTTTCCTTCGTTTAGTGACCCTTCCAAGGATTTTTTTTGAGGGAGCTATAATACTTTGTAAGAACAGGTAGAAACTTCTCTTTTGTCTTTAAAATCTCAAATGAGAAAATGTTTTTTGGATGATAGTCAAATTGTAGTCAACCAAGTAAATGTTTCTTAGGCTGCTTGTAGCCACTCCCGATATGCATACACTCACACAAATACACATGCACATGCACATCCCTTATCTCCTGCACAGCCTTTCTTGCTTTACTCTTTAAGGTAGGAATTAAAATATTTGCTCTAATTTCAACCAATTTTATTTGCTAATCTGAACAATTCCTTCATTTAATCCTTTAAAATGCAAAGCTGTTTGCATTTGGTATTTATGTGTGCTCTGTCAGTCGGTATAAATGAGTGACTAGCATTGTCCCACGGCAGGTGAGGGGCTGTTCATGCCAAGAGCCTTAACTTGAGTTGCCTGTGACTTCCATGCCCACTGGTTTTGCCTTGTGCAGCAGTAGCATTTTCTTGAAGGGACATGTGCTTGGCCTGAGAGCTAGTGTGGCCAGAGCTGCCCTTCCCCAAGCCCTGAACTCGGAGCAGCATGTCTGCAGCTCCAGCACCAACCAGGCTCTCCTACGCTAGCATTGGTACAGTGGAGGGATGCACACACTCAGAGCTGTTACCATAGCCAATGCTACTATACATGTGAAAAGCTGACAGAGCTTTGGGTCATTTAGAACCAAGGTATCAGCATACCTTATGCTATGACACATCTTTGATATTAAAAAATCTTATAGAGATTTAATAATTAAAAATAAAAATAAATTAAAAGCACCCTAGCACCTGAAAGTAGTTGTTTTAAGGATCTTTATTAACACTCCCTTCCTAGCAAAATGTTAAAGTTGGTATAATTCATATGGTAGTAAATCTCCCTTTGAAGAAAAAAGTTGTTTGAAATAGTCAGGAAACATTTTTATTGTTTTTGTTGGTGGAACCTGTTCCATTACCTTGAGCACTAAGTGAGATATATACCTGTAAAGGGGAACAAAAAGAATTAAGGGAAGGGAGGTTATATCAGTTTCTGACTCCTCCAGCCTTCATTCTAGAGACCAGCCACAAACTCTACAGTTGCTGTCAGACCTGGCACTCTTATGCCATAGATAGATCACTGAAGATTATCGTTTTGTCTGTTGTACTGGTTACAGATTTATGATGGTGTTGGAAAGAAGCTTCCTTGGCTAGGTCAGCTAGTCCAACTAAGTAGAAGGCAAAAAACGAAAGAAAATGAAACAAAAAATTAGAGAGACATAAAAGAAAAAAGGAGGCAAAGAAGGAATAGCAGTGACCAGTGAAAGAGAAGGAACAGGATTACAAAATTTGTATCCTAGGTAGCTTTTGAGACAGTCAAATCTGGTAGTCTGTAGAAGGCTACATGTCAGGATTACCATGGTGAGGCTCTGCAGAGGGATCCCTGGTGACCATGTAAACAATAGTCATGTTAGGTAAATTTATTGCTTCCAGTGCAGCTGCTCAGTGGTGACATTATTGCCTGTTTGCAGTAATATCTTCATTTGGTTTTTGACATTTTCTGTCATTTATAAACAATTCTACATAGCAGTCCGAGCTGCACTTTTGTTACTTGGACAACTTTAATATAGGTTTTTACATGGCAGTTGATTGGGAGGGGTTCCTCACTCTCTGTTGCTAGGTAACTTGCTTTGTAAAATTCCTTTATTTCATTGTTCTAAAAGAAGAAAAATAAGGAAGGAAGGAAAAAAAAAAAAAAGCCTTGAAATAGCCACAGTTCCACGGAACAGAAATTTTGAATTTCAGACAGCTCTACTAAGGAATTTCTAGCTCATTTTCAGAATCATGCATAGGTCATGAACAGCTTTTTTTATTTGATACTTCAAGTGTATATTTAATTGTTTGGCTAACTAAACATTCAAATCTATGTACTAGGCATATAATAGCCGTGATGCATAGAAGAATCTTGGTTTCAGACTGGAAAGGTCTTTTTTTAATAGAAAATTATTTCCCATATTTAATATCTTCTCTTTGCTCTCAAAAAGCCCCACAATCATCTTAACTCATATGCATGTTGACCTTTTTGCTGGAGATGTGATACAATGGGTGGCAAAGGAGTTTGAACTGGAAGATATGAGTTGGACTGACTTGTCCATTGACTTGTTTTATGACTTAAGCAAGTAAT
This sequence comes from Ceyx melanurus, assembly GCA_024611195.1. Lineage (NCBI taxonomy): Eukaryota > Metazoa > Chordata > Aves > Coraciiformes > Alcedinidae > Ceyx > Ceyx melanurus. The sequence continues at coordinate 70,562 of JANHGL010009934.1, read as the reverse complement.
TTCAGCTCTGTGTCTCAATTTTCCTATTTGTAATAGAGAGGTAATTCTTGTTCCTTTGTTTCTGTGCATTGTGCTGTTTACTGCTTTGGTCTCTGTATGGGCTCTTCCTTTTCTGTCCTATGGTTGTCCATTTTTCAGTTCTTCCATTTACAGCAGATGAGCCCTGCACTCTTAGTCTTCAGGAAAACTTAAAAGTAGCCCAGTTCCCAGCTGAGTACCTACTTCTCATAGACCTCTGGGTTTTTGTGTTTTGTTTTGTTTTTTTAAATTATTTTATTTTTTTATTGTTTGGGTTTTTTTATTTTTTTTTTGTTTGGTTGGGGTTTTTTGTTTTGTTTTGGGGTCTTTTTTTCAGTAGTAGGTTAAGGTTTGGAGCTTTCCCATAGGTTCATATGGGAAAGCAAACCCTCTCAGTGCTTCAGATTTTTTTATCTCTCAAGAAAGTTCCTTTACTGCTTACACCTAATTTGTTGCTTTTTCCTGATAATGTTCGAATCATTGACTCTCAGCTGATTTTTCTTTATGCATTTTGCATAGTCTTCTGACTTAAGTCTTAGAACAGTGTGTTACTTTGACCTGTTGAGGTTCAGTTGATGGAAAAGTACAGGATTGAGCTCTACTCTGACACCAGGCTATTCTGTAGCAAAGGACTACTTACAAAGCAGAAGAGAGTTCATGTAAGAATTGAAAGAGTACAAAACTCAATGGGAAAAGCTCTATTGTCAAACCGGCCTAGGCTGTTGAGGCAGATGCCTGGCTTTGCTCTTTTGTTTATATTCCAACAAATCAAAGCTGACCTGTGTTGTTATCGGAGTAGAGCAGCAGGTGCAAGAAAATAACTCTGCTGCCAACTCAAACGAAAGGGTAAGACTAATACCCTCTGGGAGGTATTGAGAAGATAAGAGAGAGCTATGCCAGCAACTGAATTAACGGCTCTATTTATGGTGGGTTTTACTTAATAAGCTGCTCCTAACACTGCCACATAAATGCTCCATTGTATTGTTTAATGCAGCCACTGCAAAAATCAATGGAAACAGGATAGGCAACTCTCGCTGTTCCAGGTAAGAAGGAGCAATGCCATGGAAGTGTTACTCCTCTAACCACAGGCAGGATTGAGGAGGAAGCTGTTCTTGGCTTTTACAAATGTGGGGAGACATTGTTTCCCACAGCTTCTTGCCTTACCTATAGAAGGTGGTTTCAGAGCAAGGAAAATTCATACCAACCATTTTTTGGTTGCTTTTAACAAAGGCATGGAGCATAAATGAGCTCCAATATACTTGTCAACTGCTGTCCCACTGCCCTATGCCTCTGGGAGGCTCAGGGCTTCATCAAAGTCCCAGGTGCATGGGGCAAACATGCCTGCTGCTACACTCAGGGCTGAAGCAAACAGCTTTTGTGAAGCCAGTGGAGTGGGATGCCAGGGCAGTGGTCTTGCAATCTCATATTCTTTACACAACAAATACAATATGAAGAAACAGCATGGCTATAGCCAGGCTCCAAATAAACGTTTGCTAAACACACACAAACATGCAAGCATGAATGACAGTCAAATTAATGATCTGACAGCAGGTTTCTGAAACAGGGTAATTGAGATTCATTGAACTATTTCAGTGATAGCAAAGTGCCCGCGTGGGGGCACTTTCCTTTGCAAACATCTGCCCACCTTATTATACCTGGTAGTCTAGAGAAGAATGAAGGGAAGCAGACATGCTGGTGGGAGCTACCACATAGATGGCATTGACAAGTCCCAGCATGGCACTGGCAAACGTGGCTCACCTTGACAAAGGAGTTAACCATCAGCCATATAACGTCTCTCTGTCACCTTCACAGAATGAACCTTCCCACTGTGAGCTCTTCACTGTCTCTGCTATGTCTTGTCCTTGAAATATCCTTTTGCTGTCATGCCAGCAAGAGTGTGATCAGGTTGTGGTTAGTCGAGCAGTGGGTTGTAATAAGATATAAACACTGCCATTGACTAGGTTAGTCCTCCAGCAAGTTACCTAGTTTAGGATCAAAAGCTTTACATTCAGCTTCCAGCTTCCCTTTCCTAGCTAATTTTTGCTGTGCCCCTCATATTTAATTAAGAAGCACAATTAATTTGTTGATTGAATGGATGAATTAATGAATGCATGCAAATAGTAGTCCCAATGGGAAAATGTTCCCCAAGACACTTTCCCATTTCAAAGAAGATTCCCCTTATAAAAAAAAAAGTAAAAAAAAGTAGAAAACAGAATTTACAGAAAAGAAAAAACAAAGGTTCTTTTTATTTTGAAGGTAGGTAAATTAGTGGTTGTTACTGCTGAAAACCAAACTAGTCCCATAAAAAAATAGAAGTATTGGTGGTGATAGCTGTTAAACTTCACCGTGAAATACTGGCTGCTGCAGCAGAATATGTCAGAGACTCTATATCTAAGAGACTGTTAAGTCAGGAACACCTCAGCACCTGATGAGAGACAAACATGAATACAAACACATTTATTACTGTTATCATTCACTAATAACTGAACAGTCACACTGACTACTTTAGCAGTACGGAAAGTGATTCCCTTGATATGCTGTTAGTCTTGAATGCACTGCAAAGAGAATCTGTCATAGAAGGTAGAAGGAGGTGGTTGAGGAAGCAGAGCCAAGTGAAAAGGAGAAGGTGTTAGAACATGATGCTAATATTTTGTTAGCTGATGAGGATCTTGCCTAATTATAGGCATGTGGCATGTCAGGCTACAGGGGCATCTGGAGAGCTTTTTGGCCATTTGTATATTTAGTGTATTGTAAGCAAAAGAAAGATGTTTAGTAGAAGATTAGGGAGATGAGCTGGCTCCTGGTTAGAGGAAGGATGTACCAGAGAGATAGGAAGGACATGAAAGGATGTGTGGAGTTGTTCCATGAGGTGTGGTATTAAGTGCTGAAAGAAGAATAAAGAGCAAAGGTAGTTTTTCCCATTACTGTGTTTTCCAAGACTCTGCATCCCTGAGGCTAGACTGATAAATCTATGGCAAATGACTTCTAAATATTAATGAAAAATAGCTGACCCAAATTATCATGAACTTGCTGAGGTGGTGCAGACAGTAATGAAAGGAGTGCCATATGACGGTCAAAGCTGTATTTTGCAGCACTAACTGAAAAATAAAAAAAAAGGGAAATGTTTGCTTTTTTGGTTATTTTTTTAAGGTTATGTTAAAAAGATATGTTAAAAATATGTTCATACAAAAAAGACACAAACATTTGTCAAAGAAATAAAACCTTTTCTTGACTTGTTTTTATCTTAGTCCTATGACTGGCAGTTCCACCAATAATATACAGATCTTTTGCAAGTAGAGAATGAGCTTTTTGATATAAAATAATGATATTATTTTCTTCATATTCAAAGACTAGTGGTGTGGCAAGAAAAGACACATTTAGCCTGTGCAGTGGCAACAAATATGGATCCCAAATGCTGGGTGTTTGTTAAGTTGTGAGTTCCAGTTGACTGTTTCCTCTGCTAAGGCAACATAAGTATGTTTAAAATTTGCAGAAGTACCAACCTTTAGCAGCTGGCATTATCTGACACATCTATGCCTCGAGAACTCTGTTCATAGTTTCTGTTTTCTTCTGATTTAGAAAAACAAACAACCCATCTTTTAAAATTCTCCCTTTTATTTTCTCTATGCTAATAAGAACCTTGAAAATTGATGTCAGTTCATATGAAGATCATTGATTGTGAAAAAAGGGGTCATGGAAAAAACAACCTACAATACTTTGCATATCATCAAGTACATTTTTTTTTTTTTTGCATTCATAAAATGAACTTTGTTCTCTCTCAAAAAAGGAAACTGAACTATCATTTTGTCTTTAAATTACATCTTTAAAGGACAGATAAGAACCAAACCCTGGAGCAGAGGAATAGTTCAGATACAGATCTAGATCCTAAGTTTTCTACCCAGGCTTCTCTTTAGTTGAAATATGTATGCAAGATTTTGAAGCATCCATATGAACAAGTTAAAACAAACACCACATATCTCTTACAAAAGTTGCCTTGTAGTGCATCATGAAAATCAGATCTTTAGTAATAAAAGACTCCAATCAAACTTTATTTGATTTTGCTTATCATGATCCTATCTGTGATGTAGGTATAATATTAAATGGTCCTTTTCTATTCATCTTCCTTTTTCTGGTCTTTCAGTTTACCTTCCTGTATACATCTAATATACAAGGTTCAAAGAAAACAAAAGAATAAACCCAACTCTTCCTTTCCAAAAGCCCACAACAGTAAATGATCAAGGTCTCAGTGTAGTCTGAAAGCTCACTAAGAGTCAGTTTTGCACATGAAAAGGTAGCTTTATGCATATGAACTACAGCTGTATATACCAAAAATATAGAAGCATAGGAATGTGCAGTTCAGAGAGATATGGAAAGGAAGATTACCCCCAAAGCCCCAGACCAGAATCCTGGATTCAAAGAGTTATGGGGATTACTTAGAAAATTTTCATAAAGAAATTATTCCTTGAACTTCACACTCACAATAATAACAGTAAACATATTTTGTTACTGTGGCCCAAAGTTAGGTATGGTGGACTAAAAATTAAATGCATCAAACACTTGGTATGTTATACAACAAATATTGAGGGTTATCATAGTGCTTCTTCATATCAACTTTCTTCAAAGCGTTCAAAGAGTTTGTCAACCATTTTTTATGGGGTATGTTTGCAATTGTATTAGTGGTGAGTCTTGAGATTTTCATTAGTCAGGCCAAGCTGCATAGACTGTCACCTGAGTGGTACCTTGCAGGTCACAGATATCTGGTCCAAAGTTGAGCTCTTTGTTGTGAAGTGAATCCATGACAGGAATTATCCTGCAAATGAGCTGTTTATCTTGAGGCCATGGTCTTCTTTTTTAAGCACTGTAACAATAGGATGGAAACAAAGAATTGTGTGATGGCTCCACGTGGATCTACATGTCCAGAAGAGATCCGATCCTAACACATTGCAGAATAGGTTGTATCTGAAAGTGAGCTGTGGCAGGGATGATATCTTATCTGGGAGTTTGGCACAGACACCAAGGATGAACCCTAGACATTTGCAAAATAGCAGATAGAGATCATAGGGCAATCTTAGGGCCATCCATAACTGTATGTGTAGGAACACTGGCTCAGAATGAGACCCTGGAGCCCTGGTAGTAATACACATTAAATGAGCGTGGAAAAAAACTCCACAACACCAGAAGACCCAAAGCTCATGGTAAAATGCAAACAGGCTCTCAACATTCATATATTCGGTTTGTGCCTGACCTTATCTCCACTGGAGATGTAAAATAAGTGGTTGGAATGCAAAATAGGTAGTTGATCATATACATTACAAGTACAATGCATTTATCTTTCTGAAGTAACCATGTGTGTAAAGCAGGTCCACCTGCTTTGTTGTATGTATCCTTTGTTTTTGGTGTCTTGAAAACTCATCCCACTTGGTCATTTTTGGTTTTCAAGAAAAAGATTAAAATCCAGATTCTGTTCCTCTGCAGCTGCAGTTATTTCCCAGTATCATTTATTTTAGATTGCTGTAATCCAAGGTGCAGTAATGATCTAAAATATTTAACATAAGCTGTAGATACTTGTTCCATAAACTCCAAGCCCTGAAAAGCAGGGATTCTGTCTTTCCTGTATACATAACATACTTCAAAGAAAATAGACCCAAGTGAATTCTACATTTGAAGTTCAGCTCTGATGTTAAAAGGGGAAAAATGGGGAAGGATCCCATATGTAAATACGCCAAAAGAGATCCACCCTTTTGGACATGCCAGGAGGAGCTGCACTGAGCTTGTCTCAGCTAGAAGTCACTCTTTGACTTTGCATAGTTTACGGGTGGAGTCATAATAGTTTCATTCAGTTTTGCCTTAGACATCTTTTTGTGTGTTTTGCATGGAATACATAGCTTTACAAACCAGAAGTCTGTAGGCCCCTTCCCCCTATGGGCTCCACACCCCCTCATATTTGTAATTAATGAGACCCTAGTTCAGTTCAGCATTATAACATAAGCAACTGTATAAATCAATGTCATAACAATCACTCTGGTCGTAGTACTTTAGTACTGTAGTACTTCAGTTGTAGTACATTTTTTATTTACTGCTTATTTGCCTTTCATACAGTGTTCAGCATTTTCCTGTCATCAAATATGAGCTGTTCTTGAAATAGTCTAGTTCAAAGAAAGAAGGAACTCATTATCTGGATGTTCAGATTCGTTCGGTTGAATGTGGAAATAGGGATCAGGGTAATTTATTTTCAGAGCACACCTGTAGTGCAATAAAATAATTTGCATAGAGTGCACCATACAGTGTTCAAGGTTCAAGGATTTGTAAATATGTTTTTCTGCAATGCTGGATTTGTTCCATTGTGCAGGCTATGGCTCCTTGCTCTTTGCCATTACCACTGTTTACTCAGTGGTCAGGTGGTCAAGGATGACAAGAAGAACAGGGCAAATGACCTCCTGTTACTGCCAAGTCACTGCACTGTAGCTTAGGCTCCACCTGACTATAGGGAGAGATTTCACTAAGAGAAGCCTTCAGGGTTTTGTCTTTGAGTACCACCTGATATATTGAATGTAGGTAAAAGGAGGACTTTTTTGGTTTTTTTATTAGCCTCATCCACCCTTTCTCATAGGACTATCTCTAGAAATAAAGTTGCTGAATAACAGTGCACTATTATTGCTGATAGTTATTTGCCACCTCTCATAACTGTGCAATCTTCCACATAAGGTTATAACATTATATTCCAGAGACAGGTCCTCTAGAGTGGAAAAGAACAGACATGTGTACAGAAACCCACAATGCACACACAAAGAAGCATATGTTTACCCGTGTATATAAATATATGTGTGTATATATGCATATGATATTTAATGTGTGCTTTCAGTTATAAAGTACTATGTCTTAGTAAAGAGACAGATCCCAATATCTTTATATTGTTTTCCAAAATTATGGCTCAGTGAGAATCCATTTTTAATGTGGTTTCCTGAGGAAATGAGGCTTTTGTGGTTATTCTGTGTGTTGGTTTTTACATCTGGCCTGTACCAATCTTTGAGTCCCATCACTAATTTTAATTAAATTTGATATAGGGTAGAAGTCTCAATGATATGAAGTTCTTACAGGATTAATGAAAACTGTATGCCAAATACAAGCGGAAAATCTATTAATACTCCATCTGTAAGAAAGGGTGAAGCTTGTGCTCACTCCTTTGAGACAATGAGATATTATGAATGCCCCAACCGTGGGAAAAACTTCAATCAGTGCTCATCATCTTACTAGACACTAGAGAATCCAACCACAAGATACACATTAATAGGAAACCAGGCTTCATTAGTTCCACTGTTTGCTTTAATACATGGCATATGATTAAAAGAAAACTGAACATATTATGTGTCCTTCCCCTTGAGGCTTCACACCCTTTAACAGGTTTGTCTGTATACAAGGGAGATTTCAGGATTTGGCCCTAAACTAATGAAGAGCACACCCCTTCCAATATCCTGACTCAAAATCTTTCCAAGTATGGGATAAGACACTGCTATAAGCATAAATTTGCCATGAACTTGAATCAAAGACAGGCATATACAGTATAAGATGGAGAAAATCACGGTTTAGTTTTCATAGGGAAAATATTCTTGAGCACAATGCTGTGCACTTCCAAACAAAGGTGTGGAAATTACATTAGTAGGACTTTATACTTATCCTGGACAAAGTGCTAGAATTATTTACAAATAAGGAACACCCTTACTCTAAGATAAAGGAGGTGACCTGGCAATTTTCAAATCACCAAAAACCCAGTACATTGAATAATGCAGAGAACTATGGGCACACTTGGGATTATGGATAAATCCAGTCCTGTTCTGTGATTAATATAATATTGCAAATTCTTCCTCTCATGCACAACTGTTCCCACAGCTGATACTGGAAACATTAAATTATTCTGATCGAGATAATATATAGAGAGCTTTTAAAACTGGGATGTATTGATCGATTAATTTATAAAGCAAGCTCCATTCTCATCTGAAAATATTATTAATAATGTTTAGGAATACTATGGAAACCAATTGTCTGCTAAACTGTAATGAAGGAAGACTTTAAAGGAAAATAAATGAAATCCCAGTCTAGGGGAAAGGCAGTCAGAGTACCTCTTCATTAATTTCTAACATTAATTGGTTTCAGTCACTGTTGGAGTGTAAAAACTATTCAAGACACATAATTTTGGGTTATTTAACTATCCATGTCTTCAGTTGCTGAATCAAAGCGTCATAGGATCTTTGGGTTTGGAATTTAACCTGTTTAATTATGAAGAAGGAAAAATGAGAGCTTAGGTGAACTGAATTTTCAAGGGCAATATTACACAGGAGCTTGGACACAGAAATAATTTCAGTTCAAATGAACACATTTTCCCAGACATTTTTATTTGCAAAATTATTGGGCATGAAATTTATGTAGAATTTCAGAAACTGCAGAAGTTGCAGAAGACAAAACCACAATGACACTGTACCTGAAATTCTGAGATGGTTTCTGAAAATGTGACTCCAGATCATTAAGTTAAATTCTGTATTTTAACTACATATTGTAATTTTTTAAAGTTAATTTACCAAGCTAAGTTTCTAAGAGTTTGTCTATTTTATACTTTTCCCAGAATAGCTGACATTCTACCTCACCTGTATTTGATGCTGTAATAAGGTCTTTATCATTAATTCTTCATTCATTCATTCATTCATTCATTCATTCATTCATTCATTCATTCATTCATTCAAATATAATTATTTTAAATTATTAAGACCCAAGTTAAAAGAGTAATTTGATATATCACCAACCCGCACAGTCTCAGAAGTGTACATATTGACTGTCAAACATGCATTATTACTTAAAATTTCTTCTATATAAAGTATATGAGATAAATGATATTAATGTTGTATGCTGAATGTCTTTATAATGAGTATGTTAAATTTAAATGCCTCTTTGTACTTTCTCCCTCACAATAATATGTTACTTGGCTTTAACACGAGACTAAAAAATGTCTTCTTCTCTAACTTGTATAGATTTACTGACTGATAAATTTATTGATATGACAGTCATCTTTTATTTGGCTTCAGTGGGACTACAGGTACCTCTTTTAATGGTTAATATTTTGTACCTCCACATGCCTGCTATGAGAAATTAAGTTCTCCTTGCCTGTAGTCAGTGTCACAGATTGGCTATACTTGAGTGGAAAGCAGCTGTTAAAACACCCATGCTTTGATTTTACCATTCTGTATAGCTACAATAAAAGCCCTGAACCAGGTTATACTGTAAAACACCATTTGCTGTGATAAACTTCCGCAGGTGCTGGCTTTTTAAGCAAGTCTTTTTCTCCCCCTTCCTCTCTAAACATATACAGGGGGAGAGAAATAGAGACTTGTAACTTTTAAAGAGTTACATAATGTATTTTAAATGGCAGAGGAAAATCCCAAACTAGCTAATTTTTCTTCTACCAAAAAGGTTGCTGATATGTACTTACAGGAGGTCAGGCTGTGCTCTCCATGGAAGTTTTCTCATTGGCTTCTGTGGGTAAATAGCCAAGACTGTAACTTTAATTTCACAAGTCCATTTTTTATGTTAACCTCTTATTAATTCCACGGTGAAGTCCGCACATACCATCCTGATGTTTACAGGCATTCTGTTTTTACAGACTTTGTGGTTTTATATTCAGAATATTTTTGAACAATGGTTGTTTTTTGTTTGTGTGGTTTTTGTTTGTTGTGTTATTTTTATTTTTTTGTGGATTTATATAACAATATGAATCCTTTATAATATGTAACAAATTACTTTCCTCAACTCTAGTTTTTGAAGTTATAATGTAACTTCAAAACACTGAAAAATAATGTAAAATGTCAAGAATGCCTGTAGTTGGAGAATTTTTTGTAACTTCGCTGGGATGATAGTGGCCCCTCACTACAAGAAGGATGTTGAGGTACTGGAGTGAGTTCAGAGAAGGGCAAAGAAGCTGGTGAAGGGTCTTGAGAGTTTCTCCTATGAGGAAAGGCTGAGGGAGCTGGGATTGTTTAGTCTGGAGAAGAAGAGGCTCGGGGGGACCTTACTGCTCTCTACAACTACCTGAAGGTAGGTTTAGGGAGGTGGGGGTCGACCTCTTCTCCCAAGTTAAAAATGACAGGACGAGGGGAATGGCTTCAGGTTGCACCAAGGGAAATTAGGTCAGATATCAGGAAGAATTTCTTTACAGAAAGGGTGGTTAGTCATTGGAATGGGCTGCCCAGGGAGGTGGTGGAGTCCCCATCCCTGGAAATGTTTAAAAACCGTGTGGATGTGGTGCTGGGGAACCTGGTTTAGGGACCCTGGCAGTGCAGGGTGAATGGTTGGACTCGATGATCTTGAAGGTCTCTTGCAACCAAACGATTCTATGTTTCTATGATTAAGATTGTGATAAATATATGACATTTGTCTAAAATATCATATAAGTAGGGTTGGGGTTTTTAGCGTATAAATAAAATAAAGCACAATTTTACTCATGGTGTTAATGTTAAGTAGAAAGGAATGTTTGAATCACTTCAAAGAGGGAATGCTGTCTTAGGGTTAGTGACGCTGTAAAATGCTGTTTGTGTTACGACAATGGCTCCAGCGTCTGCAAGATCTTTGACCGTCTGATTTTTCAGTGGTTTGAAATGTGTGATCTGTGATAGTTGTTACTGAGAAGTGTTACAGACACTGCTGACACAGATCAGATAAGAAACTGGGTTAGCTGACAAGATATTCCTTCTAACAATACCTCCCTGTAGAACTGACATGTGCGTCCTTCTGTGTGAGTTTCTGAACATGGGTTGTTGTCAACTGTATAGTTTCATCTGTGGTTATTGAAAAGCCTTTTCTTTCTCCTAAAAAAATAAAAGAAAAAATAAAAGCGAGTTAGAACCACATTTCTCTTAAAATTAGAATTTTAAAAGTGAAATGATTTAGTACTTAATTAATCAAAGCTTGGCAGTTTTCCTGTGTTGCTCTGTCAGGAGCCTTGTCTTTTCATTCAGCTTAATTTCTGATTACAGATTATTCATATATGGATGGGCAGCTGTAGAAACTTGCTTCTTACATATGCAAATCAATCATGGTAATGTTTATCATAAGGAGACGTTGTGGCAGAGGAAAAGGGGTTGTGGCAACATGTTCTTGATTTCAATTGTGTCTTCTACAAATGGAATTGGCTTTCTCACTTCACCTTAATGGATTTTGTTTGATTTTTCTTGCCATTTACTGCTTGGACTTGACACTGCTCAGTAAGCAAGCTGTTCAATTCACTTACAGATCATGATTTTGGAAGGAGCTGGCAGAATGAGTATCAATTCCAGCAGCAATTTACTCCACCAGCAGCCTTCCTGGACAGACGGATATTCCACATGCAATGGTAGGAAGAATTCACCGGCTCTAAGCCGTGTTTTCTGGGGAGAGGCAGGGAGAAAGGGACTACTATACCTTTAAGAATATGCAAGTATTATTTTTCAGTAATACTAATCTACTGGAGTTTCACTTCGGTAAGAAAAGTTTCTGCTTGTTTATTTGTTAAAAGCTGAACACTTTCTGAAAGTGACAACTTTGTAGTTCATTTCCTTACTGGTTCTGTTTCTTAAAATGAATTTAGTGCTGTTGAAGGGCTAGAAGTTCCATCTCCTCAGTCCAGAAGTCTTTCCCTCTTACCTTTACCACTTTTGCCTTCTCTTAACCAACAGTGATAATAACCCCTCTGGCTTTCCGTGGGAATATCCTTTTTTGCTCCATTACTGTGTTTGCTTTTTCAGCTCTGATTACTAGATAGCTTTCTGATTAGACTGGTATTACAGCCCTAGACAGCTTGTTATTTGAGAACCACTGTTTTTTTTTTTTTTCTTACTGTTTTCTGATTATATATCTTTAAATATAAAAATAAGAATCTCAGTATAAAATATGTATTTCTCAGTATAAAATGTAGACATAGATGTATCTTTCTATACATAGTGTTTTAAAATTATTTTCATCACTTGCCTGATGGGTAAACCTTAAAATTTAAGCAGACAAGAACACTGCAGTTGTTCTTCTAATCCAAATAATGCTGCAACAAAATTTACAGTACAAGTTCCCACCTAGTGAAGCTCTTGTTCTTTTAAATGTTGATTTCTAAACACACAGGAATACCTAAGCATGCACACAATAAATGTATTGGCTGAGTTTCACAGTGCACAAGATCTCATGAAGGGAAACTATGGAACATATCTTCATGCTTTCTGTGTGAAGTTCCTAGGGATTCACTTATGTTTTAGAGGAACAGGAAGCTGAAAGCCTCTACAAGTCCAGCCTCTACAATCATTCACTACTTCACTTCCTTTTACCTAGCTACTCTTTTACTAAAGGCTCTCCATTTCCATCAGGAATCTAGTGGCTTCTAAAATTTATTTATGCTTCTGAAGTGATGAGACTACAAATCAATCTCTTTTTCAGGAGCCTTGATGGCTTCATCGAATCTTTATTCTCTGACATACTGCAGTGTTAATCATTTTCACACTCATTCCCCAAATCCTTCAACAGGAGGATGAGAACAGTCCTGCTGACTAAGTTACTGAGACAGACCTTGTTGGCCAATATTGATGAAGTAACTGTGGGGCCTTTTTGTCTTTACCTGGAAACTAACATCATGCTCTGTATCACAACCACAGAGACTAGCAGTACCTGAGGGAAGGTGATATCCTAAAATGTGCCAACTCTGTTGCTTGTGGTCCTCTAGCAATATCCACTGTTGTCAGTGTTTCTAACAGCTAGGTAATCTTTTTCTTGGGGAGACAGAATGGACTGGTGCCACATCCTGGAGAGGGGCTGCTGTAGAGCTAGGCCATGACAGTCTTTTTTTCTCCTGTAATTTGACCACATTTGCTATCTCTCATTCCTTTGTCTGTCAACTCTTCATGCACTTGTGAGCATTTTATCATGCCACCATCTCTCCCTGGCATACTCCTTTGTCCACCTTTTTCTTTCTTTTGTACATAAACACTACTGTCGTGCAATGACATACAACTGAGAGCAGTTTAAAAGATTGCTAAGATTCAGACATCCTAACAAGAAAATTAATCAGCTTCTGTAACTAAAAATGTGTTTCACAAATGTGTTCAGAAATCACCTTGCCTGATTATAGAAATAGCATGCATTCATCAGAATGCCTGCTCTGTCATGGAGCTGTGAGACATACTGATAGGTTTTTACTGTAGAGCAATATGGGAGTAACTTGGCTTTTGTCATTCTTTGTTTGAATCCCACAATTCATATTCACTCTTTATTCAGATAAAATTTCCTGAGTAACATTATGAGAATTTTGAAGGCTTTTCCATCATTTTAAATTAAAATTCTTTTCCTGCACAAAGATCAACATTCTTTCTCAATAGTACTTCTGTAAGATGTCTTCTGACAAAGAATCTTGGTTGATTTAGCTGACATTAATAAATTAATTCCTACATACTCCGTCTACATACTCCATACACCAAGAGAGTTGTAGAGCAATCATTCCTGTTTTTCAATTGGAAAACTGAAGGAAAAAAAGCACACAATACCTTCTTCAGCAATAGATACTGAGGTACTGTTAAGGACTGAGAAAGAACCTAGTTCTTTGGACTTCCAGGGTGTGCAATTTAGCTGTAAAACTTTTGTGCCATCGACATAATCTCATTGTGCTAACAGAAACAGTAAATACCTATTTTCTTTTCCAGTGTCCAGCAGCTTCTATGGAACCCAGTGGCATGAAATACACCCACAGTACTGGACTAAATTTCAAGTCTGGGAGTGGCTGCAGCATCTCCTTGATACCAATCAACTGGATGCCAACTGCATACCATTCCAGGAGTTTGATATCAATGGGGAACATCTGTGTAGTATGAGCCTGCAGGAATTCACTCAGGCAGCTGGGACAGCAGGCCAACTGCTTTACAGCAACCTTCAGCACCTAAAATGGAATGGTAAATAAAAATACATGTACAGTGGTCTGAATTTTGGGATCTTCAGAAGTCACTTATGTTCACCAGAGACCTACCTGTCATATGTCATTTGCTATGTTTGCTGTACTACTTATTCACTTTATTGCTAAATTGCTATGACATAAGGCAGAAGTATGAATAACCATTGGATAGGGGATGTTTCCCACTCCAAATCTATCTTTCTGGCTCAGATGTAGCACTTGGTGCTTGGAGCTAATACATTTGATTCTTCTCCAGATGTCTTATGTCTTGTCTGCCATACCTTTTCTTGCAGGTCAATGTGGAAGTGACATATACCAATCTCATAATGTCATTGTGAAGACAGAGCAAACAGGTGAGTAACATTTGGGTAACTTTCTTTTGCTGGTAACAAAAAGGGGAAACTGTTCATTCCAAGAGAGATATCAAAATGGCATTAAATAAAATTAAAATTGTATTATGCAGAATAAAAGAAGTAAAACAAATGTTAGTCAGTGTCTACTTTTTTGGAGTTTTAAGTAGTACCACTGTACCTTAGTTTGCATGTGGCCACTTTACCTGGGAGAACTCTGAGGTATCAACAATCTATATTGATGTTCGGAGTTGGAGTAGTTTGCAGTGCTCAATGAGTACAGCTTTGTAGAAGACTTAATTCAGCAGATTTCATAACAACTGCTTTCACAGTATTCTCAGTTAAAAAAAAAAAAAGATAGAAAGAAGTTTTGTTGTGAAGCGCCGTTAACACTTAAACATGAGGAAATGTCCAAACGAAAAACCAAAACATATATAGAGAAACATATTAAATTTATTCACATTTCAATGAAACTGAAATTCGGGTAGTATTTTGGTTTGATCAGATCTGCATTTTTCTCATGGTAGACTTTTTCTCCAATGTGTTCACAGCTGTATGCCTTTCCTCTCAGGACTTTGTTTCACTGGGAAAAGAACTTCAGCTCAGTTCAATCCTCTTTTGGCATGACTATTTTCCTGGTTCCTTTGCCAGAGCACCTCTGTCCATATCCTAACACTCTTTATCTCACTAGTCCCAGCCTCTTTGTAAGTGGGTGTGTTCCTGACCTGTATTTTAGTACCTTCTGACAGATTGACTACAGCTTCATAGTGTGCAATGTCGCTGACAAATACTGCCAGCCCTGCTTATTCGGCCAACCCAGAGGAGCCCAGCTCTCCAGACAAGGACACTATTTGCTTTCTTCTTGCAGTGGGCAGGCACTGCAATCTGCAATCCACTCCTTGCCTGTGCAAGTGTGTTGCTGGTGATGTTAATGCAGCAACCTTGAAGTCTGACATATAGGAAACTACAGTAATCCCTTAAATCCTGATTTATGAGATCTTAGTATATTCTAAATTCCTTCTCCCACTAGATACACAATACAATGCAAAGTATCCTAGCTACCCATCTTGGAAAGGTCAAAGCCCAGGAAAAACTCCTAGATATGCTGAATCAGGAGTGGTGTAGTGGGTGGGCTCCAGCAACACCAACCATGGACAGTGGGAGAAACTTTAGTTTCTGCATGAGGAGGAGCAGGCGGTGAGGATTGGGGCTGCTGAGCAAAGGACTCCTTGTAAGTCTGCAAGGACAAGACTAGTGGCTTACTGGGAAGCCTTCCTCATCCTAGTAGACTGTTGGAATTGCAATGACACAGGTACTGAAAAAGGCCAAAGTGGGAAGACAAGCTGCATCTCCATGTTCTGGCTTGTAAGGCCTGTTTTCAGAGGCAACAGTAGACAGATCAGGTGTCCAAGCAAGCAAAGGGTGTGTATTATTGTAGGAACACAAGCTCTGGGTGCCCAAACATGCAGCTATTACTTAGCATGCCTGCTAAATTCCTATGTCATAAGTGGTAACTTCAGCCAAACATGATGATTTAACTATAACTCACTTTTGTGTTTTGTATTTCGTTTGTATGAACTTGAAAAAAAAACAACAAACAAACCTAGATTTGAACTTTATATCTCATAATGTCTGATCTGGATTCAAAAGAGCAAGAGATTTTAAGGATTCTTACCTCAAATATGCACTGCGAAGAGAATAGGAAATCAGGACATCAATGTCCAGGTCATAATGACAATACTTCTGTTCTGTTTATATTGATTCATCTGACCAGACAGTCACTAAAATTATTCCTCTCTGATCATGAAGGTGGCTTTTAGGTTAAGGATAGGGACTTAATGTGCCTGGAATAAGATGGCCCTTCATCTAAGATTAGGCTTTGATGTTTCTCACTATGTGCTTATGCACAAAGCTCTGTTTCAGAAGGGACTTTTGAGATCTACCATTATGGAAATAAATATTCTTGATAAATATCCTCCTGTTTGACTAGATACTTGAGAACAATTTTGTCTCTGTGGCACCAAAGCACTGTCAGAATCACCAGAATTCAGGACTCAATAGTGTAGAATTAGAGCTGGTCTGGCATAGGAAACCTCCTTCAAGGGCAGGCATAAATTATATATTAATCAGGAAAAGGAAGAGCCTACTACCCTATTTCTAAAAGTCAGTGCTTTGTGTAAGTACATTTGCCTGAATATGCAAAACCCCATCCATAATTTGAGTGAAAGGAAATAATTTTGTGTATAGCCCATTCCCTTCCTGGTTCCCTTAACCGCTCTATTTTTTTATAATTTCTTATTCCTTCTGTTCAATATTCATATATTTCAACATCTCTGTGCTGAAAAATGTTCTTTTAGTGATCTTATTTTCCATTTGGTCATTTACCTTCAGATCCATCATTAATGGTGTCCTGGAAAGAAGAGAATTACCTGTATGACAGTGGCTATGGTAGCACAGTAGGTAACTAACATTACAATACCTCATGCATTTTTGTGATGGTTTTTATTGGTGTCTGAGGCCATTACTTTAAATATCTTCTTTTTTAATTCTCAGAGTTATTGGACAGTAAAGCATTCTGTCGTGCTCAGATTTCCATGACAACACCTAGTCACCACCCTCCTGGTAAGGAACTTATATTGTTAATTGTTTATCACTTGTCCCATAGCTACCGATGTATAATAGTCTCCATGGTCTTCTATTGTAGGATTGAATCTGAGCCTCCAGTAATTTTAAACCAAGCAATAGTGATTCTGACAGCTCTTTTTCTTTTTTTTTTTTTTGCTATCATTATTACCATAGCTTGCTTTCAATAAATGCTTCTCTCTTCTTTCTCTGAAGACAAAGAAGATCAAATAATCTGCAGTCTCCAGATGTCTCTTAAACTGACTGAGACAAAGGAAAATATGTTAGTGTCATAGTCAAAACATTCCAGTTCCACCACACTTTTCTGTGGTGCATCTGGGTACATGCAGATGGGTGCCATGCTCCACCCCAGAAGTGGCTGGATTTCCCTAGTGGGCCAGTGGATCACACTGGGTAGTTTGCTAGGTTTGGGATCAGCCTGGGGAAGCCTTAAAAGAGGCACCAAGACCTCTGTCCAACAATACCAGCAGAAAAGCTTCCTACTGTAGCCTGTCTCAGCTGTCAGCAGAGCACGCAGTTCATGCCACCTCATCCCCATACAGTGCTTCCACGAGGCAGAGATATAATCTACCTGCTCAAGGACAGAAGAACGCAGCTAACGCATTTGCCATAGTGCTTGGCAAAAGTGCAGTCTGGGCACACGTGTCAGAGTGCTCTTTGGGGCATGTCCCAAGGGCAGGCTCAAAAGGTGGAGGTGAGAGAGCAAGGCGGTGGGGAAAGACTGCAGACAGCAGGGGAGTGCAAAAGGGTGGAAGGAGAGGCAGGTCCATCCTAAGAGGTTGTTAAGCAAAGAGACCTGAGGGAGAAAGCAATGGAAGTCACGGGAGGATGAGAAAGGAAAGCATACTGCTGTAGATGCAGCTTTGCAGGCGCTACCTCTGCACTGGGGGCAACCCTGAGCCTCTGCATACAGGTGGCAGTCACAGTTTCTGTGCCTGCCTTTTTTGCTGCATCCCCTGACTCCCAGCATAGACAGACTTGCCGAGTGACATACAGTTTAAACTAATGCACTCAGCATTAAATAATAAAAAATCCTCTGAACAAAACCCAAAATAAATCCTGACCGAAAGGAGAAAATCACCACACCTTAACCCTCCCCAACAAAACACTATGTTTGCTTTCTTCACTGCCTCCACACAGTCTCACAAGATGGCTACCAGGACTTTGAGCTCTCTGACAGGACTGGGGACCTGTCAAGATCCTGGCATGGTGTACTTACCTGCTGACTGCTTAAGCCTAGAGCTAGGGTGGCACACAAAGGGCACAGCCTCCTGTAAAAACTAAATTTGTATATCCCGTAAAAAAATGGCTCATTCCTGAATCATATGCAAATACTGTGCAACCTTTTGTCAAAAGTTTTGCAAGACAGCTTTGTTGAAACTGCATCATAACTCTTTTCATGTCAGGCTCCAGCCTCCTAACATGACATGTTTGAAACCTGTCTCCACATAGGAGTGGAGGCAGAGTGGGATGGTATTTACTCAGCTGAAATCCAAAATATATCACCGACTAGAGAGAAGGCAACTGAACTTCTAAGAATAAATCTCCAACTAAGTGGAGCATAACAAACATTTGCAAGTGAATTGTGGGATTTTAAAATGAGAAGGATTTATATAAGACGGCAAATAAAGGAGTGGGTCCTGCTGCCCTCACCTGGGGTTCCCACAGACTTTTAATAACATCAAGGAAATCATAATCTGAGGAAAGATAGTGAAACAAGCCTCATTTTACTCTTTCCCCCCAAGCTGAGTGAGGTTCAGGCTGGTTTCTGCTCTTTTGACAGTGGGAAGGCAAAATGATTCAGAGCACATTTACCGCTTGGGGGTCAAGGACAATAATTATGCCAGGCTCATAGTAGTGAATGTTAAGCTTATCCTCACAGATCTGCTCAGTTCATGTTTCACTGATCTCAGTTCTTGTTTCCAGTTATGTATGAATAAAGCAAGTGTGTGAATATCTTTGCATCTACCTTTTCACATGCAGTTATTGCAGTTGTCTGTGCAAATCCAACAAGTTTCTATGCAAATTAATATTTCCTGTGAGTCAATTTCCCATGCAAATGCCCGGTTTCCATGAGAAGTATGATAAT
This sequence comes from Ceyx melanurus, assembly GCA_024611195.1. NCBI lineage: Eukaryota > Metazoa > Chordata > Aves > Coraciiformes > Alcedinidae > Ceyx > Ceyx melanurus. The sequence goes on along the minus strand of JANHGL010009934.1, from coordinate 51,520 downwards.
TGTGCATTCATAGAAGCTGGGAAAACATGCGTGGGACCTTCAGCTTTACTTTATGGAATTCAGGCATGAAGTATGCTGAAAAGCAAACACAGAAAGACCTCCCTCTAAGGACTATCCTGCAGATTTTGTAAGACTTAGAGCAATCAGATGAAAGCTGGTAGTTAATGAGAAGAGCAGAGCCAGACTGCGGTTGTTTGAGGGTGAGAGGGTTGAACGTGCAGACTGCAGGGTAGGTTACAGTCAGGAATAGGCGGAACTTTTTCTTTGTTTCTGAAGAAACACTTGTGCCAGGAACCCAGTCCCTCCTCTGGCTGGCTGCAGGTGAAATAGTACCATCGATGAGAAATGGCTTGTTTCTGTGGCTCTGAGCCATGGAATGATACATGCACATCCTGCTGCTAAAAGTTCCTACCAGTGTAGCCCCATTGCCCCCCCACCCCCCACCAATGATTTGCCAGTTTAGTCAGGTAGGTGTTCTGTGTATTGGTACCATAGCATACATTTCACATTAGATCATCTTTTCAGAAACAAGCCCCCGAAGATACATGCTTCTGCAAAGACTAAGACATAATAGGACAATTCAGGATTCCTTTTATAGACGTGATCATCTTATTTTTTTCCTCTCTCACACATAGCATGAGATGAGGTATTTGTTAATCAAATGTAGGTTTCAAAAGCCAAATGTTTACCTCTGCATTTAGTCTTTATTCATCAATGGTCTCTTTGTGAAGTGTGCTGATTAACATATAGTACAGAAAACAAAACTCTGTCCTTTCCTCCTCACTGAGATTACCTTCTGAAAAGTGATTATCTTTAAAAGATATATTAGTTCTTTTTTGTGGTTTTATTTCTTTCAACCTACTAGTCAATGGAAAGCCTTTAATCAAATTTACAAATAGGCTTAATTTTCCTTCTCTGCAGATTCTTCAGATGTGAAAAAATTACAAGATCATACCCCAAAGTCCCACACCAAGAAGCACAGTAAGTCAATATCCATGTTTATAATGGTTGGTTGACTTACAGAAAGAAACACATTAAAAGCAAATCCCCTTTGGGAGGGAAAAGGAAGCATTTTGAAGGCAGAACTGTTTAGATTGTTATTGTGATTGACTCCTCCAAGGACTCCTCCAAACTGTTTATAGTACTGTTTGCTTACTTTATTTTTGACTCAGTATTGTTATACTTTCAAATTGTTTTTATCAGTGAAGGCTATGGGGAAGTAACCAGAAACAAATTGCCTTTGCTCTGTTTTGAACTGGGCTGGTAGAGTGAAGTAAAGAAATGATGAAGGTGATCCAGGATTAATCAGGAAGGTCTGTGTCTGGGTGTGGACATGTGCCCATGCCCATTGCAGTATTCATCAGCAACTCTGCTCAGCATCTCCTTGCAAATCTTCTCATGCAACATAAGCAAGCACCTGCCCCTCAGTCCTGCACCTTTCTTCTCCTCTGTTATGACAGTCTTTTATCTTTCCTGAAATACTTTTTCTCACAGTTTTGATTCAACCTGTCTCTGAAGACAGTTTACCATAATTGTGATTTCTGGACATTCTCCATAAAACTGTGGAGTTATTTATACTGAAAATACCTTGCTTATGCCTTTTGTGCTCTATATCACTCCCTGTTTATAATAGAAAACCTTAATATTTGTCCTTCAGTACATTTTGTAGTATTTTATTTCATCCTCTTTTAATATGGTCTTCAGATTATCTTTTTACCCTGATCTCTGACTTTACTGAACCAGAACTACTGAATTTTAGATCTGCACACAAATATTTTATTTCTTGTATTTATCAAGTTTGCTAATGAAAGAATTAGATAGGACTGCTGTGAAGGCAGAACTGAGAACACTTTCTATGTTCATCTTTGAGAAGGCTGAGGGGTGACCTCATCATAGTCTACAGCTTCCTTAAGAAGGGCAGCAGAGGGGGAGGTGCTGGCCTCCTCACTGGTGACCAGCAACAGAACACAAGGAACTTGAATGAATCTGCATCAGGGGAAGTTCAGATTGGAAATTAGGAGAAGGTTCTTCACAGAGAGGGTGGTCAGTCACTGGAAAAGACTTCCCAGAGATGTAGTCAGAGCACCAAGTCTGTCAGAGTTTGAGTGTCTTAACTAAGCTCATAGTCATATGGTTTAATTTTTGGTAGTCCCATCAGGATCAGGGAATTGGACTCGAAGACTCTTATGGGTCCCTTTCTGCTTAAGATATCCAGTGATTCTAAGAACTTAGTTACAATTCTGGCAAATAGAAAATGTCACTTTTAGCCATGCTGGGCTAATTCCCTACATTTCTACTTTCTTTGGTACTGCTCTGTATCATGATCTATTGAGTGCATTACTGATGTTCATTCAGATACAATAGGTCCATAACATTTTGTTAATTCTAGAAAACAATTACAATAACAAAGAAATATATTGGATTAATTGACTAAACTCTAATTCTACTAATTTTGTACTCTGTACTATTTTCTACTTGCCTTCACATATTTGACTAGCTTCTTTCCTTAATTTGATCTAAACCCTTGCATGCTCTTAAAGTCAGACCAAAGAACTGACATCTCTCTGTCCTACCTTGTCACTGTATTTGTTATTCTTCACTCATAAGCTACTACATTTGACTTGTTAGATTGTTTTGTTTCCTTTTCTTTCTGACCTGGGCTTTCTGATGCCATCACTACGGTAATGTGGGATGGATTTGTGCTTAAACTGGGAGGTCTACATGTTGAATTTAGAGATCTGGTTTTGCCTATTCTGATGTCACAGTGAAACTTTTTAATGCCTTTTTTGGCTAGCCCCTTTTGTCATTATCCCTATATACATTAAATCTTCTTACATCTTAAAGCCTACCTAAGGCCAAATACTCATTGATGTGGAACAGCATTTTGCTTCCTTTGCCTTCTGTCTGTCTTTTAAATATGTGAAGAATCACTACCTGCTTCACAATTATCTTGACTGTTTCACATACTGCATGATAATATCAGGTTACGTGCCATGCTGTATGAGAATATAAGGAATAATGGGCAAATGAGATGAGAGTAAGATTTAACCATGTTATCTTCAGGGCAGAAAAAGTGCCAAAGACAGAAGGAAGCAGTGGGTGGATTGGATTCTGATTCCCCTGGTTGCTGGGGCTCCTACCTGCCTGCCACAGGGCTCAGACTGCCAAAGGCTGATACTCACTCCCAGCCTCAGTGTAAAGGCTGTCAGTGGTTTTTGCCTACGTATTTCCAAGGTGGGGGTCCTTCACTCGAGCAACTATGACCTGCCCCTACCAAATGGTCACCATCTATAGATCATAGAATCATAGAATGTTTAGGGCTGGAAGGGGCCTCCAAAGGTCATCTAGCCCAGCTCCCCTGAAGTGAGCACGGATATACCCTCAACTAGACCAGGATGCTCAGAGCCTTGTCCAACCTTACCTTGAATATCTCTAGGGATGGGGCCTCAACCACCTCCCTGGGGAGCCTATTCCACTGCTCTACCACCCTCAAGGTCAAGAACTTCTTCCTCATATCCTGTCTAAATCTATTCTTCCCTAATTTAAACCCATTAACCCTCATCCTTTCACTACAGGCCCTCATAAACAGCCCCTCTCCAGCCTTCCTGTTGGCCCCCTTCAGGTACTGGAAGGTGCTATAAGGTTCTCCCCGGCACCTTCTCTTCTTCAGGATGAACAACCTCAGCTCCTTCAGCCTGTCCTCGTAGGACAGGTGTTTCAGATGACATAAAAATTACAAACATGGCTCTTTAGACAGCTCTTCCTCCTGCCTGTTTTTCTCTTTCAGACCCTCGAGGAACTCATCTCTGGGAATTTATTCGAGATATTCTTCTCAATCCTGAAAAGAACCCAGGGTTAATCAAGTGGGAAGACCGATCAGAAGGTGTCTTCAGATTTTTAAAATCTGAAGCTGTTGCTCAGCTCTGGGGAAAGAAGAAAAACAACAGCAGTATGACTTACGAGAAACTCAGCAGGGCTATGAGGTGAGCTGAGGTGTTGCTGTAGAAGACTGGGGTGTGTGAAGGCTCTACCCGAATGGAGAATCTGGTTGACTTTAAAAAATTCATTGTCAGCAGCACCAATTGCTTGCATGACAGCTGAATCTCTCCCACTAATTTTGATATTGCAACATTATGTTCTTTTTTGTCTATTCTTTCCTGTTAGCATAAGTAATAACATATATAATATATTAACATATGTTGTATATATAATATGCATTCTGTTGCTGTCCACCCAAACAACAAATGAAGGAAGGAAACATGGTTGTAGTGAGCTGAATGTTCATGTGTTGCTGAACTGGAAAGGCTTCAAAGGCCCAGTAATGGCCAGAGACCTTGTTTTTCCCAGCAATGTTCAGAAACTAAACATATACTCCACCTGTTATACTAAAATAGATTTACAATTGCTATTTGAGGATTTTATTTGCTGTTTGGTTTAGCATTTTGAGCATTTTTTCATAACCCATGAATGCTCAAAATATATTTTTTTTCATGTGCAGCTAAGATTCTTTCCTGGTCTGAACTTAGATTCTGGCTTATCTGGAAAAAAAAAAAAACCAAACAAAACAACAAACAACCCAACTTGAAATTGCATAAGAGTGTGTGATAAATATGGATATATGCTAAAATCTGAAATATGGTGAAATTTAAACTTAGAAGACAATTATTATAAAGTAAAATAGAAGTTATAATTTTTTCTTCTTTTCAGTTATGAGTATTCTAGGTATTACATATATATCATTAGAAAATAAAGACTTTTCAGCTCTCTGAGAGATTGCTTAGTAAGCAGTGACCTTTTAGGACTGCAAGTGAATTTAGTCTTAAATTTATTTTTTGTTTGTTTATTTGTTTTTTAACAGATATTATTATAAAAGAGAAATCCTGGAGCGTGTGGATGGTCGGAGATTAGTATATAAATTTGGAAAGAATGCCCGTGGCTGGAGAGAAAATGAAAATTAAATATGTCAGGAAATAACATCTAAAACACCTGGTTGTAAATACTCAAAGACTATTTTCTTATATTTATGTACCAAACCAGGGTGAAAAAATAATTCTACTTCTGTCAGGAGGAAGGAACGTTATCTTTATTGGTGTTAAAATTATTTTATTTGAAGTATGTCCTGTATGGGGAAAAAAATGTACACAGTTTTCTGTGATATTACATTACAGAATTATGATTATTTTTCCCTTCTTGTGAAGTTGCTATCTTTTTTCTTGTTTTGCTTTGTTTGTTTGTTTGCTTTAATCATACAGGCATAATCTATGAGTCATGCAAAGAAAGGGAAGGAGTGAAATATTAGGGCATTTAGGGAGTATGGTAATCCACTTTGGAAGGCAACTATGAGTGGAGGAAACAGTAAAGCAACTCTGAGCCAAGTCATCTTCTTCCTTAGCCATCGGGTTTATAGCTCTCATTGGCCAATATCACTTGTTCCTTCCCTCTGATTTCTGAGGGTTTTTTTAACAATTTTCTGCCTTCCAGTTGCTTTTGTTGAGTCAGATGTTGCTCTTCAATTAGATTAACCCAGCCAGAGAGAAGAGTGGTTCTGCAAGCTGTCTGTCAGCATTTATTTGGAGAACCCATACTACCTCCAACACTAGTACCTTATTTTGTAGGCAGAAGCTTAGGACCTGATCTTACTGCTGCTGAGTATCCTCCCTAATCTCCAAAGGGCATTCAGCTCATCCCAGGAAAAGGGCTATTTGTTTTTAACTAGCATCTTCAATGTGAACTGCAGTCAATCTCGGGGACCAAAAGCTGTTAAGAAAGATTATTATTTTCTGACTGGGCAAACTTACTAAAAGGCACCTGTTTCCCAGTAGAAATACTAATATGGCTCCACACTCTTACATTCCTAATTAAAGTGTTCAAATCCATGCCATTAGGAGCAGTGCAAAGATAAGCAAGCAGGACACATATTAATCCCATGGCATGAAGGAACAGTCTCCCCACTTCCTTTATGTTGTATGGTCCTCCTGACAAGTCAAATCTCGGACAGATACTTAAAAAAAAACCTTTGAGAAATGCAAAGCTCTATTGCATGTAAAATATTAGTTCCCTTTGTTTTACTCAAGTCTAACTCTGTATTGTATTTGTCAGCTGTGTTTAGGATTCTTAGTTGGATAAAACCCCACCAAAATAAAGACACTGAGATTCTGGGGACATTCAGATCTGGGTCAGTATTTTGGGCTCATATGTAGCAGTGCTATTTGGAGACTGAATGTTCTTTTGGCAGCTTTTTCTTTCTCTGAGTCACAAATGCTTCCTGCTGGCACCAAGCACATGCAGAACATGGGGAAATAAAAACTAGAGGAGGCAGCACTTCACCATGTGCCATGTGGGAGTGGAGAAACAGGATTTTCTTGGTGGTGTTAACAGAGGTGAAACCAAAATCTATTCCAACTCACTTTTTCAGGGATGAGGAATTTGGAAAAAAGTAACAGGGATTAGAAGTCCAGGACATAAAAAAACACCCCCAAAACAAAACAAAAAATCTATATTATATTTCCTCAGACATCACCTGGATTTGAATCTATAGCTTTAAATGCAGCGAGTGCAGCTGGAGGTTGTAGAATATTCAATTTTGGTCAAGTTGGTCTTCAAAAGAAATAGAGATGATACCAAGAAACAACAGAAATATCAATATAAAGGGAATCAAATGTGCTTAGCAACAATTTGTAGGCAAACATGAGAGCCTAAGTTGTTATCTACACATGTAGGACATGTCAGACAATAACTCCACCTCCTACACTGTATATGCCAGAGCTGTCACCATCAATTACCCATACATGACAATTTTTACTTTTCATTACCTGGGTGGAGAGAGATTCATCTTATTTACAAATCAAATAATAAGCCTCAGTACTTCAAAGCAATTTTTTTTCACTGAGTCTATCTCTTTTTTTTTGACTATGCTAGCCTTGCTTGTTTTTGTACAACTCAGTAATTTCCTTTTTTTTTTTTTTTTTTTAGCTTGATTAGCTACATTCCACCTCCTTTACCATCATTTTGTAGTTCATATAACAAGAACCAGGCCACCAGATGAGAGCACCATCATTTTGCTTCAAAGACCATTCTTTCCCCACACCCTATGGTTATTTGCAGCCCTTTGCTCCATGCTCTTCACCCTTATACCCCACAATCCACTCCTTGGATGAAAACATGAAATCAGTGGTTTTGTTGCAAAACTGCAATGCTTTTGTAATTTATCTCAGGTTAACATACATCTAAAAGCAACTGATTGTAGTACTTTCACAGAGCTGTTTTCTACCAGACCTCACACCAAACTTCTTGAGAAATAAAATGAACTTGTGGTATACGCGTGCCACAACTTGGTTATTGACCATCAGCTAAACCTGCTTTGAAATGTAGAGCTTTATTTAGAACCATAATGTATAAATCTGGAGAGTGATTTATGCTGTGGTGCAGTATAAATGCCAGTCTTCCACTGTCACATCTTTCAATATGTGGAAATCATGCAAGTTTCTAGTCTCACTCTGCAGATTTTTTCCAACTGGGTACTTGTCATTCAGCATTATAATAGCACAAAGTTGGAATAAGAGCCAGCCAACATTTACTCTGTTTTACAAATATATTAACCTTTGCCTAAGATAAACACAATGGACCATTTAAAACTACAGCGCTTGCCAAGGACAGATGCAATCAACCAAAAGGAGTCTTTTTACAAGACTTAAGCAAATGGGGAAAATGAAGAGATGAATGTTTATGTAAAATACTATTTAAACAAAAAGCATTTCTGATTGCTCTTTTATTTTATATTTTAGAGGTTCAACAATCACATTTTAAGAGGTATCCTTTAAGTTAGAAGCTACTGAACTGGTAGCACCATGTGTATTTTATTGTACCATAGGTTTTCATATGTATAAAGCTCTAGATAGGAAAGTATATTATATTTATATAGTTACATGTCAATCACAATGTTAAAGGTGTTGACGCAAACACTTTCAAACTATGTTTTCTGCACAAAATAACAGCAACTTACTCTAAAAACATCCTGAGAAATTATGTAGGCTGGTGAACTACAAAGACATTAAAATGTTTACTTATATTTTAATCTTTCTCTCCGTGGCACATCGCATGCTTGCTTCTCACAACATCACCTTCGATGTACACATGTGGAAACAAATCCACTTTAGATATTTCACTATTGCCATTGTAAATCTCATCTTGGAAACTATGTATCACAAAATGGTTCTAAAGGCTGTTTCTATTTTTGTGGATATGATATAAATTCAATTAAAACACTAATGAAAGAAATGTACTGATTAATGTTTATCTTCACTTTTATTTAGGTTCGAAGTGACTGATATGAATTCTCTCAACGTTGTAGAATATTTCAATAGTGGCAAAAAGTAACTACCACAAAATCCAATCTCTTAGATTTACTAATATGCTTGTCTGTTGTGAAGATAGCCTGCCTGTTGTGAAGCTACTGGATTTCCAAACCTGTTTTCTGTCTCACAGGGCTCACTGGAATACTCAATTATGTCAACACAAAGAGATTGCCTTTCTCATTTGGCTGCTAAACTTCACAAAGATCTTACTTCAGCACTGATTGAAATTCAAGGTGTATTTTGAAGTGTGTGCAAGTGTTGATTAAGGATGGCATTACTCACACTGAGCATTTCCTTTACTGAATCAAAGAAACTAAAACTACGGAATACCATCCTTTATGTTATTTTTCCATCTAAAGTGATGGCTACAAAACCACTTAATTAACAGAGTATCTCTCCTGATCTGGTCTGCAGCTTGAGGAAAAAAAATGTGAAAACCCCTATATTAAAGAGAAAATCAAAGCAGGCCTGTATGGCTTTTGCACTCTGGTAAAGGACTGGTATGTATTGTATCATTTCAGTGTGAGAGTGCAGTGTGTGGACCTGAAATGATCCACCCTGTAGTCCCTGCCATTGTCTTGATTGGTATCCCAAGCTCGTTGGCAGTGTGGAGCACCATGGCAGTGTGGTGCTGCCTCATAGGGTGACCTGGGCTTGCTGCTGTGCCAGTACACCTGATGTTGAGCTTGAATCTCAAACCAGGAGCTTCACTACAAGGGCACAAATCACACCATCATGGTCTGTGATCTGTAAATGTGCTTAATTTTAGAAAGTGAGTGATTCCACTGCATTTGAAATTGTGTATATGGATGTTTGAGGATGGTGGTGCTGAAAGAGGTCAGTCTACTGAATCAGCCTATATTTGAACCCAGAATTTCAAGGGGTTCTAATATTATGTCCACTTTAGTAGGACAATACGTTTTAATTTTAAACACAAGTATCAGCCTCATGTTTAGCATGCAAAATGAGGCCAGTGCCCCAAAAAGGTTGTCATAGCTTGAAACTTGGGAGTCCCAAGCCAGGTTTCAAAAGGAATTGGGAGCAGATTTCAAGCAAATTTAGACTGCATTTTAATAAAGACACAGCATTTTTTTTCCAGCAAATAGTTAGGACTTTTGTTTCAATCAAGCTAAGGCCAATATTTGAGACAAAGACAAATGAGAAAATTGTTTTGAAATATGCATTCTTAAAAAAAGCCACTGCCTCTTCTTTGGTCGTGACTTAAAATCAAGCAAAACTTCATTTTTCAACTACATTCTAAGGCCATATGAAATAAAATTCAGAGTTTGTAAACCCTATGTAAATTGAGACTAAGTAAAAGGAGTACTGTAAACAGAGCTACCAAGCTACATCTAAAACTGATACAAATTCATAGGCATGTCTGCATCAAGTATGAGTGAGAATCTGTTTCAGGTAAGTGAACTATGGTACTGCAGAAAGATAAGCAATTAAAGTTACCAATAGTAGTAGCTTCAGAGAAGTGTAAGTGGGATAATAATAATCATTTTAAAGATAGATTATCTATCTGGGTTTTCAGCATTTGATCCCTTGCACAATGCTTTGCACAATGTGACCTAAGTCCGTAGCTTTATGCCAGCCAAAAATTTCCCCCAAACACCACTCTTGTTGCCTTTACACAGATATTTAGTTCCTTCAATTACTTGACTCTGTTTCAACACATGAAAAAGAGAGAAAATAATAAGAAAAAAATAATTGTGAAAAAGAGACTGAGTAGAGGGCCAGCTCTTACTGCACCAAACAGTCCTGTGTTGAAATACAAAGGTTGTATGCACAAAGAAAAAAATTATGACATATAAATCAGTCTATTTATAGTCTCTGTCAGATGTTCATTGCAAAAATTAACCAAATTAGTGTTTACATGCCTCATTATGACCTAAGGAGAAGAAGAAACTAGAACAATATGCCTATGTGCACTGCATAATCTTGTGAGCTAAAAAGAAATATTTAATTATGAAAGTAAAATAACTGAAGCTCTTTTTCTGCTGAAAAACTTTCCCCCTCTGTCTTTATAATGGTGTGATACTCTGCTTTCATCTTGCTTTGAATTTTCAACAGTAAGTTAACTCTCAATAGAAGGAATGAAGAGGGGTGATCTGTAATGTTGTAGCAGGTATTGCAAAAATAAAGGTAAACTATAGCTTTTTCTTCCTAAGTTTTTTGGTTCCATATTTAGCATTTCTATTGTTCCTGGGAACAGGGTGTTTTGTGTGAGTCTGGGGATAAATTTAGCATAAATATTTGATGTTGCTAAAATGAAAAAAAAAAAAGTTTTAAGTGCTTCTTTTTCTACAACTGAGGTTCTAAGGCATCTACTCCAGTTACTGTATCATGTAGTATTATTTTTCTCGAGATGAGGCCATTAACTTGAATTGTTAAATATGTATTAAAATGGCTGATTATTTCAGTGAGAAATTTGAAATGTGCTTCAGCATCTATATTTAAATTTAAGGATATCCTTGTTTCAGGCTATAGATTTTTCAGTGGGAAGCGAACTTTTTTTTAAGGAATTATTTCATTACCACTGACACATCCTGTGAATTTTGAAGAGGAGCCTCCCCCTTTCTCTTCTAAGAGCATTGAAGAGACTGTCAGAGCATGAAGATTATCTAAAAGCCTTCATTTTGGAACTGAAGTTGTTAAGTGGCTAAACAAAGCACCTTAATAAGCTGCTTTTTAAAGCTCCTTTCTGAATCTTGAAAACTTCAGGCAATAATGTCACCTGTAGCATCGTGTGGCAAGGAGATTATTCTCCCTCACAGCTCTCTAAGGAAGGCGTCAGGACAGCTTCATAGCAATCTATGGGTGAGGAGAAGCTCTGAATTTATCTAGGTGGCAACCTCTGGAGATTATAGGTTTCACCATATACAGAGGTTTAGTGTCACTGTACACCTCCAAATCCCAGGCCGTAGGTCCTGCTTTTCTCAGATGTGCCAAGCAGAATATTCTTGGAGAAGAACCCCACATGCTATTACTGTAACTGGTGCAGAAAGGTTAGGAGATTAATGAGACTTTAATTTCCTGTGGGTGGTGTTGCCATGAGGACTTTGAGACATAGTCTTCCACTGGAGATCATGAACTGCTCTGAGAGAGTGGAATGCACCTTCTTCAAGTAATTAGTTTTGCTTACTAGTTGTCATCTTTTCTCTCACCCCATTTTCCCAAGTGGGACGGGTGTAGCACTTCTGGCTGTACCCATGGAAACTGCTCTTTCCCCAAAAGGGAATGTAAAGAGTTTGTCTGTCAGCCCTCTGGTCTTCTGAGTTGACTTTCATGGGTTAAGACCAACTTAGCCCTTTGGCTCTAGCTCACATGGTTACAAGATGTGAATGTGACAACTCTGGGAAATGTAAAAGTGCAACCCAAACCTGAGACCAGGGCTCTCTTACTGAGTCAATGTTGTTTGGAGAGAATGGAGGATCACACCAGAGGTCTGGTGTTGCCTCATTTCCTGTGGACTACAGTACTTCTCGACACAGTCACCCATCAAGCTTGTGCCCAAACACTGACAGGAGGAGAAACAATGTTCCCCAGCAAAGACTCCCTTAGTGCAGTCTTATGCTGTCTAAGATACCTGTATTTTCAAAGAAAGCTTAAACAGACAATTAAGTAAAAAAAAAAAAAAAAAAAAGGCCATCAGCATTTTTAAAGCCTCTTTATGTTTCAAGAAGTCACACTGTAACAGCTAGCAAATTTGTGAGAAATACTGCAAAATGTTATTTTGAGTGGGCATCAAGGTTACAAGTTATGGGGGGCCTGTGGGCAGGGAATCTTGAAGCAGAAACTCCACCCTGAAAAAGATGTACACCAGCAACCTTTCCTTACTTTGAAGAAAGGCAAGTCTGGAAATAGGGCCTTATCAGAAGCATATGTCCCAGCTCAGCCACCATGTGAACACCTTGATCTTGCAGATTAATTTAGTCATAGCCTATTTCAGCTGACTTGAGATCCCTGCCAAAAGGATATCTCTGGCTCCTTTGCATTGTTCCTCTGTGCTAGTTGCACAGTGTTGGCACCAGCACTGCTGCATAGGCTGGTCACACTCACTGACAGAGCCCAAAATTAATCTGAAATGATAAAGGGTAAGTTTTCTGGTTGGATCTGCACATCCTGAAGTCAGGATCATAAGTCACAACTCAAGGGAGAAGGTAGAAACCTGCACTCAGAGGAGCAGGAGAGGGAAATAACTTCCTATCCCTTTAGTAGCTGCTTCCAGTTAAATCAGTGTAAGCCAGTTTGTGTAACCTCAAGGGATCACCTGCTTCATGGAGAGGACCAAGGAGGACCTAACAGCTGTATTATGCTTTGATAAATACAGCAAAATCTTTCTATAAATTTTGTATGGTAGTGAAATAATTTTGTGCCTTAGTCTTGCCATAATGTCTCTCTGTCTTTAAGAGTGATTTTGTATGCCTGGCAAAGCACACTGCTAAAAGGCAAGGATGAGTTTGTTGAGGAGCTAGTAACACAGGGTGTTAGTTTGGGAAAGATACCTCCCACTAG
>JANHGL010009934.1:0-38545 GCA_024611195.1 Ceyx melanurus | reverse complement strand
GAAATAATTTTGTGCCTTAGTCTTGCCATAATGTCTCTCTGTCTTTAAGAGTGATTTTGTATGCCTGGCAAAGCACATAGTCTCCAGGGACTGGTGGGATAAGTTTGTAACACTGGGGAACTGCCCCCCTACCTGCCCACATAAAACAAAACGTGGGAATCCAAGATGATTGGAAGCCTCCTCTGCTAAAAGGCAAGGATGAGTTTGTTGAGGAGCTAGTAACACAGGGTGTTAGTTTGGGAAAGATACCTCCCACTAGTAAGTGTCTTCACAGGATGTTGAGGAGGTCACATAAGTCACAGGGATCTCAGAAACTGCTGCCTAGGAGGGTATGTATGGCCCATGGTGCTCACAGAGTAAGGGAAGAAAGGGGATCAAAACTACTGATAAGTGGGTTTGGGTCTTTTTTTTGGGTGGTGAGGTGGATGGGAGTGTATATTACCAAAATGAAGAGATGTATTGTAAGTGGTGGAGTAAAAGTTAGAAAAGGAGAAATTGTGAAGATGAGTTTTGGGAATAACTTCCTGTGCAGCCCAGCCCTCTGAAGGGCTGGTCATGTATCTGGAGCTGTGCTGTGCTCAGCGCATTGCAGTACAACATCAGAATTAGAAACCATTATAACTGCAATGTCTGAAATTGCAGTGTGATGCACTTAGTCCTTTTGAACTTTGGATGTTGCATTTGCATATTAATATCTGAGAAAAATTACCTCGTCTCCTAAGGGAAGTGGTTGAGGCCCCATCAGTGAGCACCAGTAGGGCCTGATATTCACAGCTAGTGAGCAATCACCTATCCCATGAAAAAAACAAGATGGAAAATAAACAGCAGATAACAATCTGGTACCAACACAAGGATAGGGTAGGTGTGACCTGTTATGTTTTTTTCCATCTCAGACATTAATGATTTGGCTGTATGCATTCAGCTGATATGCTATATAAAATAATTTTAAAAACACCTATGCAATCAACCCACACAGCTGTTCCCCAGTCAGTTCCCACACCTTAATTCCCCAGCCTATTCAAAGGGCATGATTGAAATAAAACCTAAAGAAATTACAACTGGCGTAGATCATCACAATACTTCAAAGGCTTGGTTATGGCCAATTAATTTCTTTGGGGCTATATTATTTCCTAGGTTTACACATCTGTCCAAAGGAATGAGTTATAATAAAGTATCTCCCACCTAATGCTAAGCAGTGAGGGCACATTTGGGTTCAGGTGTCATGCATTTGTTCTCTCCATGCCTTCCCAAGATAAAGGGCCTAGGGATCAGGTGGAGTAATGGTGTGTCTCTGGCTTGGATGGTGGAAAAGGGGAGAAGGGAACAGTTCTGTGAGGACTAAAAGATGCTGCCTGCTTCCAGAAAAACTCAAGAAAGAAAATATCAATCTTGTTGAGTAAAACTGAGGGGTTTTACTTGAAGCAAGACAGCTACAAATATTCTTTCAATATAGCCCTACTTAAGGAGTTTGAGGTAGTAAGAAGGCTTTGGTCCAAGCACTTGGTTTGCAAGAAGGGGACCTCTTTATAGCTAGAGAGGCAGAGATACTTCAATACTAGTTTCTATTGTCCTATGCGTGTCATAGAGGATGGATACTAGAGGATCTTTCTGGTGAAAAAGCAGGTAAGTGCACTGAGGGTGCTTTGCAGTGGAAAAGGATAGCATTGAAAGAGTTAAAGTTTAACTATTTTAAGATGTTCTTGTGTGTGTTGTTTTCTATCTACCAAATGCAATAAATCTTAAATCATAAATGTGACCTGCATTGTTATCTGTATGTGAAAATGTAGTCATGCCATCACACAAAAGTGATTTCCCAGAATGTCAATTATCTTAACTATGAGGTCCAAACTTGTTAGTCCCTCCAGCATGTGTCCTTGTTTTCCCATCAGCGATGTCTGATTTTCTTTTGTCCAGGTATTGCCTTAAGATAAAAGAGCTGGAGGCTTCATTCTTTTCTTTTTTTTTTTTTCCCTTTAGTGTAATGGTAAATAATTAGTGTATTGTAAATAGATCCTGCTTCTAATAAACAAGGTAGTATTCTCATACATGTGTGGAGTGCTATGTGATCACTTATTCAGGGACTTGTTGCATGCGCAGGAGTGTGAAATGTGCCATATTGGTTTTGGTCGCTTGGATGGACCAAAATGGTCTGTGTAACAATGGATTATATTGGCCATTTCAGAGATTCTCCTGTTTATCTCAGTGGCATGTGGTATTCCAGGCATGGAATTTCCCCACTGCTTCAAGAGATTGCAGCTGACAACACTGCATGCAGAAAGCTGACTTATCAGGAATGCATGGGCAGGAGATATGAGCATAAAAGACATGATACAGTTGCAGTGCCTGGCCTTGCTATATTACTTGTGGGATGTGATAGGCTTGAAAATATTTTTGAAATGCCTTGAAATTAAAAATATTTTTTTCTGGTTTATTATATATCTTTATTTTCTGCACTACTATGGAGAAAGTGGTAGTTTGCCAATTAGAACCAGTATGTTCCACAGATGAAACAGATCAGGTAGTGTTCTCTGGAGTTGTTTGTTCATAAACCTTTAACTTGGGACCTGACAGTTTTATTTCACCATGTAGAATTCATAGCCCAGGTACTGAGTACCAAAGGCATATAACAACTTTTTGATTTACTCTTCCATACCATGATACATATAATTGCTACTAGTAAACTTTCTTTGATATGTGTCCCAGGGAAAAACAGAAAATAAATATTTATCTTAATGGAAATTAACCTCAACATATTTCCTTTTATTTTACTTTTATATTTTTGATTTGTTTTTCAGAAGGGGTGTTACAAATAAGTTAAAGCAACCATATCTTGTAATTTCTAAAGTTTTAACATTGTAATTTTTAATTATCTTGAAGTTGTTTGTTTGTTTTTGTTGTTTGGGGTTTTTTTTATGTATTGCAAGGTTAAAAAAGGTGTTTTTCAATTTGGAGTAATTTGTTTTCTTTTTCCTTTTTTTCACTGTCTCCATGTGACTAGTGAGAGTGTTTTGGATTTTTGAAACTTTTTTTCCACTGGAAACTTGTTAGGACCTCTGATTAGCATGCCCACACAAATTGACATCAAAAAAGGAAGGGGGTTTTTTTGGTAGAAAAAAAGGAATGTAACACTGGTGGATCTCAGGTTAAAGATGAGTTGGCAATGACATGCTGTTGTGAAAAAATTGGTGAGAACATATAAATAGGTGTGACAAGTGTGAGTTAACACTGCCCTTCCAGCCTACTCAGCAGCAGTGAGACTAACTTTAGCTACAATATCATGTTCAGCTTGTAACTTCCAAAACCAAAACAAAGCCTGCTAATGTAGCAAAAAGGGTTTGAGATATTATAGACATGTTTTATGAGGAAAGATTAGAATATCAGCATTATTTTGCAGAAAGATGGTAACAGTCTTCAAACAGACAAAAAATTCCTAAAAGGGCATAAAACTATCCCCGTTTCCAAGAGAAAAAAACAACCCCAAAACGAACAAATCTAAACTATAGCTAAGAAATTTGTCATGGTATGGATAGGAATCCCAACAATAGACATTTGTAAGAACAGGTTAGACCAGCATTGTTGGCAAATTACATAAGTGCAGATGATCTTTCCTTTGAGTGGGGATTAACTGTCACGATCTTAGATCTCTTCCAGCTTGGCTTTTTATGGTTCTTGCAATAAGCCTTCATGAGTCATGTAGGTCTTGATGAAACCAGAATGTTTCTGTGGAAAAAAAAGTAAATTCAAAACTGTGTTTTCAAAACCTTTTGTCCAATCTACATGTTTTGGCAGTTCATAAAGCTGTCTTTTTACTAGGATTTGACTGTTGTATTTAGACACTTGTTTCTATATTCTGCAAGAAATTGTGCTTCTGGGACAGAAAGTAGCATACAGACATATTGCAAAATTGAATTTATTCAAAATTCAAACTTGCCACAGAGGACAAGGGGGAAAACAGATCACAACAACCTACTCTGATTTATGTTTGAGCTCCACCTATCTAACTAATTAGATAATTGATTACTGTTTCCCCTGAAGTTGAGTGATAAAGCAAGTTTAAGTTCTAAAAAGAATTAAGAGAAGTTGTTTATGCCATTAGCTTGTGAGGAGCATTAACCCACATTGGTCTATGCTTCTACACTGGCAGCCTCATGTGCTGCAAATAACTATCATTCTATCTGCTAAAAGATAAGGGGTTTTTATCTATATATATAAACAGCTATATAGCCTGTCCTGGTGTAGTATCCTAAAACACCTTTCAATCCTGTCCTCAAAATACTGCTCACAGAAAAAGAAGTACAATAATCCTCTTTTTGCATACCATTTATACACAGAAAATAAAGTCAAGCTCTATTTGGTGTTCCTGAGATGTTTCTGTACCTGTGTAGACTTGAGCTGAAACATCTTCCTCAAAGATAAATATGAATGCATCTGCCAGATACAAGGTGCTGCCCTGTGCTGGGATTTTTCTTGCATTTAGCTGTCACTAAACAGCTTAGTAGAGGTGCTCTCTTTTCTAAGAGAAAAAAAAAAAAAAAAGCTTTTTATTTTGTTAAAAAACTACGAGGCTTGCTTTTTAAACCAAATTATGAAAACTTGCCAGTCTTACTTGCAGTCAAATTGGACTGCAGTAAACGTATAGTGCAAGATTTTAGTGAAATAATACTAAGAAAGTGACAAAAAATGAAAAATCGAAAGTAACAGACTTTTCTGGTTTGACAGAAAAGCCCATCCATCTCTTTAATCAGCCTGTCACGTTTATTTTTTTCATGGAAAAAGAAAACTTAACCAATCCCATTCTACTTGTTGACCAGTAGGAGATAAAGGAATGCCATTGAAAGGTGGATATGTGGAAGAAACTGTTTCAAAAGAAACAGAACAAGTTAAAGAAGTTTATGGTATTTTTCTTGTTTCACATGCTCTGTGTAGATCATATCTTTTTCAGCACTTACATTCTCTGGTTTCATTCTTTAGTTTCAACAGAGCCAGAACGTAGCTAAGGAGAAAAGAAGCTGAGAAATCTTACTCTTCCATGCAAAAACCAAATGCAAAAACCTATGCAAAACATACAATGGCTCTGGTGTCAGACCTGGTGAGTTTGTGGCAACCGTAGCTAAGTGCTAATAGCTAGTTTACTTAGTACTATTAAATCATACTACTTAGGACAAGCCTCTCTTTACCTTGTTCTTTGGACAATTTTGGTGCAGAATCAAAAGGGTAGAGAGTTAACAAGATAGAAACAGAATTTGCCAGACCAAGGTGAAAATTATTTTGGATATCTAGAATTACTTAGCACTTGGTACTGTCATCCTCAGGCACATGGAGTCATGCGGGTTTTGGATGTGTCAGAAAGCAAGGACTAGCCCTTGTTCTGCTATCTTCCAAGGATAACGATGTCTAGTAGGAACTGGGATATGCCTAATCAGACCAAACAAAAGATGTAGAGATTAAACTGCACCATTAGTATGCAGTAATGAGATGACTGGAAAAGATCTCTCACATGCAACAGCTTAATTTCCATGCTTAAATGACTGACTTCTTTATTAAGTCCACTTGAATCAGCATTTCATCCAGAAATGTATGTAGGAGAACAATTGGCATCCTGACCAAAAGCTCTGCTATGGATGTGGATTTAAATACAAGCCTGCAGATTTAGATATTACTAATGAATGAAATAGAGCGGAAAAAAAAAAATTTGCATACACTTACTCTTGCCAAAAATGTTACAGAAATCCTGAAAGGTATATGAAGAGGATGTAAAAGATACAAGAAAGGAGATCAGTCACAAAATATAATTTCTCACAGCACTCCTGTTTCACTTCACAAGTAGACTATTGATTTCAACAGTGTAGGACAGATGACAGAATTATCTGCTTATAATTACAATCCTCACAACTCTGAGATTCTATTACTTCTTATCTGACATCCTGGTGAAAAAAAAGAAAATAATCTTTTAAAAAATACATATATATATATATAGTGAATACCCTCATCCAGACGTGAAAGAAATGTAATATTTTGGCATGAAATGTTATATTTCTAGAAACTGCTGAAGTGAAATTTTGTTTATTTCTCTCTAGACCTCATTATCATTTCAAAATCAGCTCCTACCTCAACCCTACTCAACCACAGAAGACAGGAGGAGGGCTGGAGTGATGGTGCTGGGGATAACAGTTCTGCTAGGCACTACTTTGTCTACCAGGGATGATGGCCCTGCCCTGGCATCATCTGGCAAGAAGTTTAGTAATTTCTAACATTGGAGTTGACTGCTGAAAATGAAAGACTCCATACACCAATTACAGTTCAGCTATCCAACAAACCCAAGCTTTCATTTTGTTGTGAAAAACACACTTTTTATCTTGATTCTGTGGAAAGAGAGCAATTGGTTAATTATGAACCAGTAGAATTGCCTCTTGTCATAACAAATAGTTATCTGCATTTTAAGAGCTTTGTAAATTCACTGTGCCTTGAAATATCTGCTGGTAAGAGTTTTCCCTTGAATTTGCAGGGAAATCATCTGAAATGTAAGAAGTAATGTAACTTTTCAGCACAGGTTTCAGTTTAATTATTTTTCACCAAAAAAAATATTTTCAAAGGCATTTCTGATTATGGCAGAAATCTTCACAAACAGCTATTTGCATTCATAGGAAGTGCTTTAGATTAATATTTCTTTAATTATGAACTGGTAACAGATTTACTTTGCTCATGTAAAGCTGTAGAGGCACATGGAGAATCAGTCATCACAATTGACTGAGAAACCTTAACTCTTTCCCAAAAAATGACAAGAAGGGGTGAAATGCCAGCAATGTGCTTTTGATACTTGAACTTAAAACAAATGCCATGAAAAGACTTGGAATTTGAGCACCTCACAGCTATCACCACAGCACCCATCATCTATTGAGCCTTGCCTGGTGAAGAACAATGTATTTTACCAAAGGCAGACCTGCATGTTTGCACAAAGGAGGACAGGGCTGTTCTGGGCCATGCAAGCAGTGCCAGGGTGAGGACATTCCTGTGCCTTGTTTCTGTTAATCTGATACATTTCTATTCATTGTATGGAAGAATAAACAAACACGGGTGACCAAACATTTGAGACGTTTTCACAAGAAAATATCAGCAAATCACTTTTTTTTTTTTTTTTTTTTTTTTTTTTCCTAAAGGCCAGCAGGAAAGATTTGGCAAAGTAAGCACAGGTCACTGGGGAGTTGCCCAGGAATAATATGTGTATCTCTGTGGCCTTTTGAATACCCCTGAACAAAACCCCAGGAGTGAGTGAGCAGCTGGTGGAGGCCAGGCACTTGTAAATACCACAGCATTTGCTGCAGTCTGTGGAGGTCACACAAGCTTCTTTCTCTCCCCTTGTGCACGTTTGCCAATATTCTGTTCACTTTTGAATCAGGTGTCAAGAAATAACAAGCTTTTTTCTTTACTGTTTGTTTTGTTTTACAGGCTGTAGTCTATAGCACTAATGGTGCAGAGCTTTGTGCAGAAAGTACAGCTGATGGCTTTGCCTTGTCTTTCTCTTGTGTTCAGACCTTGAGCTTCTTTCTGCTTAAGCTGCTCTATTGGTGACTGGTGGGGTAACTCAATGGCTACCTTGAAATGTGGATGCTGAACCAAGTACCTGGGTGATAAACCTGTGTCCCCTAGTAAGTATCCCCTCTAGTTTCTGTATATAAGAAGGTAGTTTTCTTTATATCTGTCATTTTCTTGTCTGTTATATGCGGTGATGCTTTAGCAAACATAATGAGATGGTGAAGTTGCAAAAGGAGTCGGTTTATCTGATTGTATTTGTTTTCCCTCATTCTTCTTTATAAAAATAAAAAACAACAGATGTTTTTTAGTATTTGCCTTAACTTGGCAATATGTATAGAGGCAACAGATAAGATTCAATCTCAGATGAAGCCGTCATCTTTAGGTAATGTGTGTGGGAGAGGCACGCAGACAACATTTTCAGCCCTTTTATTCAGTTATGTAATGGTCTTTTAAACATTTTCCATTTATGGTTTCTATTTCATTTACTCTAAGTCACAATGGTTTAATGTAAATCCAAGCCATAACATATATCAGTCAGCTCAATCATAAATCAGATCAACCTTTGGTCTTTGTGCATTTCTTCTCTAATGAAATAACACAATGTCTATTACTGCCCTTGAAAACAAGAACTGAGAAAATATATAAATTTGGTTACTGCATAGAACAAATCAGTTCAGGGAGACAAGGATATTTTCTGAATCAAGCAAAAACTTGGATCTACTGTAAACCAATCATATAATGAATCTCAGTAGTGTGTGCTTCCTCATGTATCTTCACTCCAGCACCTCACTCCCTGCTCAGCCTTCCCAGTCACCATGTGCCTAACTTACCAATCAAGGATTTATCTTTTTTATGTTAAATGTTCCAGTGGTATACTATTTAGGCTCCAGCCTCGGAAGTCAAAGCTTTTCCTTCCATACTTCCTCCCTCTGTGCTCTGCACTGGAGGCACAAACCAGAATGAAAACCATGAAGACAGGGCTTTACACATTCTGAAGATGGCACGTGACCCAGACCTTGTGGTTTCCACGAAAGAGAAGCATAGACCATTGTGGACCATGCTGTCCACAGCATAGAGCATTCAGGTCCCTTCTCAACTTGTGCTCCATACATCTCCTCCAAAAATGAGCAGAAAAACATGAGGAACTTGGTGATGCTGGTAAGAGTTGTGTTTTATTAGACTATCGCAGTGTATGCCTGTGTCAGACCCAGCAGGTTCAGCTATGGTGTGGCTCAGGGCTGGGTTCAGTGCTGCAGTGCCCTAGGTCACCATGAGCATCCAGGCTGGGTGTTGGAAGCAGTCTAGTCACAAAGTAAGCACATCCCCTTTGCTGAACTGCCTGTGCACATTGCCCAGTGCAGCACAACTATGTCCCGGGTCATTTTACACTTGCTGCCCAGGGTTGTTGTAGCTCCTTAATTATCAAAGTTTGTCTCTTGCTTCATTAGATGGATCACTGCTCCGAGACTGATGTTGTTTCTGATGTTTGGAGTGGCTTGCACACTTTTGCATGGTGCTGCACTGCACTTTAACAGACAAAATGATGCATCTAATCAGATGTTTTGTCCCTGTAATGGGACAATGAAAGGCACAAGGACCATTACTCTGCTAGCATGTCAATATAGATAACCCAGGTCGTAAAAGACCCATGTCGCCTGAGTGTGCAGTTGGGCCTCAGGTAGCTTTCATTTAGTCTGCTCAGGTACTAGTGGCATTTGATCTGGGGGTGTGTGGCCAGAGCCAAACCTGCCTGGGAAATAAGAAAAACCCCTGGGCAATTGGTGCAACCACAGCTAGTCCTGCAAGCTCCGGCTGAATGCAGTTGGGGTCCATTTGCTGACATGCACAGCAGGAAGACAAGGGATGGTTGTGGGCATGGTGAGCCACCTTGCTTCAACACCAATGGCCAGAGTTCAGCCTGACCCTCTGCAACAGCTCTTGAGCTTTTCCCTGGAGTGCATACAACACTCTTGAACATATTTCTTCCACCTTAGAAGGGACATGTTAAACTGTGGAAAGCAATAGGTAGATGTTAAGCCTTTGCCAGCTAACTGCATATCTGTTAAGAAGAGTGCCTTCTTTTTAGATGCAGGGCAGAGCTGGGGACAGAAGCCAGTAGCCTCCTGAAGGTTTCTGGAGATATGAAACCAAGACACCACATGGTCCTTCTGCCTGGGGAAGAAGTTGGCCAAGTCCCTTCCATGGCATTTCTGAGGGTTGTGAGCACTGGTAAATAATGCACAGATCTTAAAATTCCAAACTACCAATCTTTCAGCTCAAGAGGCTGATCCCCAAATCTGTCTATGAACATGGTGCAGAGAGACAGCAGAACTGCTGCGTCTATTTCTGTGTTAATGAAGACAGACTGTACCCTATATTTCTTCTCTCTATTGACTTTATCACATTGAAATCTGATGGGTCTGGTATATTTGTGAGAGCCTTGTGTGCATTGTTCTGCTGCTTGGTTTTGATAAAATGTGGTATTGTACTTGATGTTCTTTAGCTACGTCAAACCTTACTTCATGGTTAATACATGGCATTAGTCCATACCACAAGTTGTGCAACACCTTGCAGCAAAAATATTGAGGCTTCTTGGGGATTAAGAGTGTTATTTCAGTGTGAGTTTAATGAAAGAAGGAAAGGCAGAATCAGAAGAAGAATAATTTCAGTGTAAAATTAATGTTGGCAAGGTAATTATAAGGAAAAAGCCCTTTACTTTTTTTTTTTTTTCTCATTTCAGTTTTAATTTTGAGCTGAAATAAAACATTAATGATAAAAAAGCAAAATTGGGGTCTGGAAACCCTTCAGAAGGTTAACCTAAACAGGGCTAGAGGAGAGAATGACAAGTAATTTTACAGTAGTTGGTCTCTCTCCCAGTAGGTATTTTCAGTAAAGCCTCCAGAATTGGGACAGTTCAATTCAGAATGAAATGTGCTGTGTTTCTCTCACCTGCCCAAATCCTTATAAATCTGCTGAAATGATTGGGTTGAGAGCAGAGGTGGATTCAGTCCATTTTGCACAAGGCAGACACTTGGACTTAATCACTCTGGAAAACTCTAAAGAAAACTACATGTGTATTACCTCTGTGGCTAGATCTGGGCTGCTAAATTAAACAGAGAAGAAACACTCTTTGTTTGATTGTTTGTGCCACTGTATTTTCACAACATCCCCAGCACATGTTTTTCCACTTCCTCAACCACTTCCCAGCTTGTTTTAGGACTAGCTTCTCCCCACTAAAAGCTTGCAAGGGGCGAGGGAGTCCAATGGTCCCAGACTGCAGCATTTCCTTTGACGGTAGGGGCATAGGGGCAGGATCTTCACAACTGGCACTTGGGCACCCCAGACTGAAGGCTGCCTTTTTGACTGAGCCCTTAGTGAACTTGCAATGATGGATTTGTGGCCTTTATGTCAAGAATACGAGGTTCATTTGCTCTGAAAAGTGCAAAGCTCTTCCCTGTCCTACCACTGCTGAAGTTATTCTGCTCTTTGTATTTCTCAGAGAAGGTGGCCCCTGTGCCCCCTACCATTTCTCTAGTTAGCTGCAAGATAATGCTCTCACATCCACCCTTTGAACTCTGATTCATGAGCTGTACCCATTCATGCTGGGCTGATCAAAGAGATTAGCAGCAGTGATGGGCTGCCACACCTGTCTGTCAGGGGTTATTGCCCTGCACTGGGGACAAAAACAAGGCAAAGTATCAGCTTCTGACACTCACTAGATCACAGGCTGATAAATGCAGATTGCTCTTTTGCTTTTAGTTTGTGTTACTCTGTCTTGAAACATGGCATGTATGTGTGATTCATGACCCCTAAACTGCAGCTAAATAGAATTTGTTAATTTATTTCCAGCATGAACTCTTTGACACTGATTCTGGCTTTAAATTTTTTTTAATATTTTTTTTTTTGTAACAAAGCCCTGTCCCTAATGAGACTGGCAGTTGCCACTCCGGTATTAGCACTACTGCTGTTAACCACAACAATAACAACAGCAGTGAGTACCTACATGAATCAGACATAGAGTTTATTAGATGCCGTAAACACTTTTTATCATGTAATGCAAGCTCTTATGTCATCCAGTCTAAATGCCTTGACTCCAGCTAAAAACCAGACAATTGGCTTTCTTCCAGAGTATTTCTGAGTAGCCACAGAATAGCCTCAGGGTCAGAGCATTGCACGTCTGCCCAGACCCAGGCTGTCCGAATCCAGCAGGTCAAAGAGGCAAGTTCCACATTATGCAACGATTTATTCCCCTGAGATCGCTCCATCTCCCTCTAAAACCAACACTCATACATATTAGAGGAATCTCTACCCACCAGAGTTTGCATGTGGTGTTTTTGCTTATTAAATTCTCCTTGTCCTCGGGTCATCGTTTGCATTGTGTATCTTCTCTTGGGCTGACAATGTTGCAGTATGAAAACACTGAGGCTAATTGTTCTGCTATTACAAAGGCCTCTTGAAACAAAGCATGTTTGGAGGATAATTCAGAGCAGGTGCTCAGTGCATGGAAAGTTTGGTTGTCTGAGTAACAGATGCCATATGAGGTTAGCAGCTCTGGTATTAGTTATGTTAGTCTCTAGATGTTTCAAGCCTTCGTAAATAGAGGGGCAGCTTACACAAATTCCATGAGTATCTTCCATATCTACTGCTATAAGCATATGATTAATTTGCATTTTACATAACTATGCATGTTTTTCTGGAAGCAGGTCTGCCTGTATTTTACTGGCTCTATTTTACAACTGTTAGTATCTTTAAGGCCATGGGTTCAAAACTGTGTTTAAGCCCTGTGGATAAGCTGGGTGAAAAAGATGAAGGGAGGAAATCTTGTAAAGTCCTTTAGAATTTTTTTCAAGACATGAATAAATACTGTTTTGTTTTGTTGTTTTTATTTTAGGGTATTGTAATCTATCTTACCAAATTTAGAGAACAATATTGTTGTAGCAGTGTTTCATAGATTATGTAAGTTTTTACAGATAGGTGGCCTGTGAAATTCTCCTGATTTTCCAGGAGGAGAATGAGAATATATGCCTTTATTATGACCATTTATCCCCAAGCTGTAGTAAGAAAAAATGTTAGCCAGTAGAAGGAGAGAAAGCTGAACATCCCATTGTAGATTCCTTACAAATTTGGTCCTTTTCCTTTAGCTGCAGTTGTTGATTGGTGACAAAATAAAGCCAGCAAGGCTGCAGTGGATGGAGTCAGATATAGCAACAACCATATTAAGGGGCCACTGCATTTAAAAAAGTAATTTCTATATTCATATGACATAAAGGTTTTTAAACATGAGCTTTTATTTTTCCCAAGGAACTTTGCAGTTTTGATCATAACACAACATATCTATAAATGTCAGAAATACTGCTGTAAGTTATTCATAAAATACTGAAGCAAAACAAGAGGGAAAATTATTGTACAAATAAATCCATATGAAGGGAATTTATTGTTGGGTTGGGTTTTGTGTTTACATAAATTGAAATTATATTTTTCTTCTTAAATCAAGACATAACATAGGATGAAAGAAATCCTAACTATGACAAAGCAATTTTAAAACAGACCCTGCAGAAGTTTTGCCATTATTTAACCCTGAAAGAAAAGCTGGAATAGCCATGCTTCAGATGGTCTGTGAAATTTAGTGTTTGATTCAGCAAATCAAACTTTCACATAAGGCCTTAATGGTTCAACTACAAATGCACTGGCAAGTCTAACAACATCCAATTACAGCATTCAATAGTCAAACAAATTTATATTATGGTAATTGTCTTTGATACAATTTCTTTGATGCTTGGTTTATGTTTATGTTAAATCAGACTCATAATAGAGCATGCCCATAATGGCATGAATTTTTATAATTATATGTATTTACATAGTGTACCTAATCAGTGCAAAAAAAACCCAACAAACCAAGAAAAAGAGTCATACATGGAAGCAGAATAGGTAGGAGATTTTTTTTTTTTAAAGAAAGATTTAACAAAAACCCTGGACCACAGGGAAATTAATACATTTTTCTTCCTGCTGTGATGTCCAGATGAACAAAAAAGAATTTCTTTCTGCCTTTTTTTTTTTAAACAGATTGTTTTACAGAATTATATATGTTTGGTTCATTACCAAATTATGAGCTGTAATCAGGGATTTCCTAGGTGCTGTGTAGTGACCTGATATTTCATAGTGTTGTAAGTGGCTCTCACATTAATATGCACACCCCCCATATATATATTTTTGTAGCACAGTCAGTGTTAGCAGCTAACAGGCAATTACTGCATGTGAAGAGGTAATGAAGAGTTGTTAATTCACTCTATGGTCATAATTTAGTGTAGTACTCACATACTAGTGAAGGGGTTATTTCAGCCCTATCAGAGGATAATTTTGTGGGTCATTTATCTTCTTTAAAGGTTTGCTAATTTATCACACCTTAGTTGATAGAGTTAATTTCCATAAAATTACATAGTAAGAATTTGGTAGGAATTATGACTAATTGTGTAATGCTTTTGGAATATGCATTTATATTACATACATTGGTGCCCTCTTTCTAACTGCCAGTTAAGTATGCATCTTTATATGTGCATTATGTGGACAGGTAGATTTCTTCACATTTTTAAGGAAGTTTTTAGAAAGGAATTCAAATATTTATATTTTTAGGAGCATAATAAAGCTAGGTTTCTTAAGAAATAGCTTGTTTTCTTTCTAGAGGTTATGAATCATATTTTATGTTTCTAAACTACCTAGGAGCAGTTCATGAATAATCAGTCATGCAAAGCTGTCACACTTGGTTAAATAGGTCAGTCTTGTTTTTACTGCTTCAGTCCTTTATATCTTTAATTACCTTTATTTAGCTGATATATATCACCCTAGAACACATGCTCCCCTAAGCAATCCTATTTCTGCGTGTATTCTACAAAGTTCTGATTGCATTTCTGGCTGAAGTACAAAACACAACTGTATCTTTTTCTTTGGTATGGTTATGGAAATCTTTCCCAAACTTATTAATCCTCTTATCTAGAAAAAGCTCATTCTTTTCCCTCCTGATCTTTCTTAGACAAATCTCAATGCATTGGTATTCTTCCTTAGCTGCCTTCTCATGCAGGTATTCAAATTTGTGTTTTATGCAAAGGCCCTTGTAAGAATGTTATACTTTCCAGCACCTTCAGTACCAGAACAAACTTCTTTGAATATGCAGTCAAAAACATGTTAATGAATTCTTCTCCCTGTTTGCAATTGGATCTGCACTCCTCCGTGCATAAAGAGCTTTGATGCCAAAACTGCCCCACATATCCAGTCTCTAGCTACAGCAAGCTACTCTATACTTGAGAAAGTAATTCACTCAGAAAGGGTTTGATAACTTCAAACATAAACAACATTGCTGTCATAATGCCTGCAAAAGCCACTTGGCAACCTAACCTACTCAGTTGGGTAGCTGTAATGAAAAAGTGATGAGAGGTTAAAGTCATAGCAACTAGAAGAGCCAGTTGATGACTGCCGAAAACACTCTCAGACTAATGTGAATGTCACTTTCCATTTATTTTCTCGTCATCTATCTGTCACAGTGGACAGACAGATTTGCTATAATAAGTAGTGTCTGCAGGATAAATTTGATTAATTCTCCAAAATGAAAGGATTGCAACTTCATACAAAAAGTTGATTAGTCTCTAAAAATTGTCTTGCAAATCTCCAAAGGAAAGACAGAAAAACAAAGAAGGTGAATTAGCCAGATTTAGTTCAGGATGATAATCTATTTATATTTATTATTCCAAATTATATCCTTTTTTGAATATGTTTTAACTTCTGTTAAAGGACTACAGCTGATAACATACGTAATACACAGAGAATCATGGAATCATATAATGAAGTTGGAAGAGATCTTAAAGATCATCCAGTTCTAACCCCCTCTGCCACGGGCAGGGACACCTTCCAGTAGACCAGGTTGCTCAAAGCCCCATCCTATTTGGCCTTGAACACTTCCAGGGAGGTGGCATCCACAGTTTCTCTGGGTCTCACCTAGTGTCTC
The DNA here is from genome assembly GCA_024611195.1 of Ceyx melanurus. NCBI lineage: Eukaryota > Metazoa > Chordata > Aves > Coraciiformes > Alcedinidae > Ceyx > Ceyx melanurus. The sequence goes on along the minus strand of JANHGL010009934.1, from coordinate 23,016 downwards.
ACCACACTCACAGTGAAAAATTTCTTGCCAATATTTATTCTAAATCTATCCTCTTTCAGTTTAAGTGTTTTGCCCCTTGTCCTATAGTGATAGGACACACCCTGATAAAGAAGACCCTCCCCGTCTTTCTTTTAGGCCCCCTTTAAGTACTGGAGGGTCATTATAAGGTCTCCCCAGAGCCCTCTCTTCTCAAGGCTGAACAAGCCCAGCTCTCTCAGCCTGTCCCCATACAGGACATGCTCCAGCCCCCTGAACATCTCTGTGACCTTCCTCTGGGCTTGCTGCAACAGGTCTTTCCATGTTCATATACATACATATATATTCATATACATGAGTATACACAAATGAGTGTAGCTGAGAAGACAAAGTCAAGTGTCCTATATTTCTGATCTGTAACAGGCTTGTGAGCAAGGATGACGTATTTCAGGTTTCTGTGTTTTAGACTAAGGATTCAGACAAGCTTTCTCTCCCACTTTTTCCCTGTCCCCTCAAGCTTTCATCCTATTTTCAAAATTTTCCCTTGAAACTTCCCCCTCGTGAGTGATATGGCAACATCTATAAAAACAATACCTACCATGAAAATATCTGCTAATGGATAGCTGCATAATGTCAAGCACATCAACAAGTCATTAGCACCCTAAGCTTCAGATCTGACATCAGTGATGCCTGCAATCAGACTGGCAGAGGCTGCTGTTCTGGCTGGTCTTGCTTTTTTGAATTCCTCTTTGCATGTTCACTGCCAACTGTACAAAACTGATACGCCTTTTTGATGAAACAAAGGAAATATTATTGGACAAACTGCTGATAACAATATGTCAGTATTTGCATATCTAAATACTGGCTTGTGAGTAAGCACTGTAGGCCTGGGAATGGATGAATTTCTGTTAGGGTGACTCAGACTTTACCTTGGCCTAGTATGGGAGATTTACTGAATAATAATCAGGGTATCTTCCCATTGTATGTACACAGAAAGGGAGGAGCAACTGTCTCTATTTCAGGGAACCCTTCATCACAATATATATAGGAAAAAGCAGGCTTTTGCTCTAAAATTATTTTTTCATGGTGTTTCATGAAAACATAAATAATTTTCACTCAGAAAAATCCATGATATTTTCACAGATGTTTTTGGCAAGGTTTTGAGTTTCTGATGCCCAGAGTGTTAAGACTTATGACCTTACCTGAGTCCACTGCTTTGATTTCTCTAATGCAAAGGTGTCATCTTTTCCAGGCCTCAGACAATGAAGCTAACAAGATCATTTGTACCCCAATCTGAATATACTACCCCTTTAATTGGGATCTATTTCCCCTTCTTTCTCTTCCCTACCTATCTACTTACCTGACTTTTATAGCATTGGTTCTCCACCTTTTTAGTGATAAATATCAATGTCCCCTCCAGCTCCCATCCTTCAGTTCCTGTTGCACTTCCAAAATTTGACTGAACTTGCTAATGAGTTGATAAAGCTGCTTTCTTGCACATCACACCAGGTATACCATTGCTTATAACTCAGGGCAGGGTACACCTAATACACCTATACACCTAATGCTTATTTATTGCCTCCAAACTGAAGCACACGGTTGGGAGTCAGCCTGGATAAAACAGCTCCAGGTAGCCAACCTATGAAGGGAAAATCCCAAGTAAAAATAGAAATGCCACAGACACTTTATAACCTGTAGGCCTGTTCCTTGTATAACAGGTGTTTCCAACACTGGAACTTCAGGTACTTTTTGCACCACTCCAGGCTTTGGAGATGGTCCAAAGCTGCTCTTGGAAGACCCTGGTGAGACAGGTGTATTTTGCACACAAAGGAGCTCTCATGTCACTAGCCTGTAGTCTCTCTGAACTACATAATTTCCTGAAAAAAGGGGTACTTCCTTGCAAGTCCTCTGATGATTGAAGACCTTGCTCAAGATGTTCAGCTCTCCATCCACAGAATAAAGTCATTTGGAAAATGCAGGCAGTGAAGCATAAGAGAAAACTCTCCAACCATTCATTTAGCTGAGAAACAGGCTCTCCCTGTGCTGTACCTGAGCACAGACAGGGGAAAAAGAGTCCCCATGGCCTTGTCACACTCAAACCACTCCTGGGTTGTGTGACATGGTAGGGATATACAGGGGCAGCAGGTACCTGTGTTTCACCCTTGTGTAAATTTGTATGTAAGTAGAAGTGTATGTGCACCCATCCTGTTGCTCCTTGATAAACTTCTGGAGGGCAGGGTGCAAGGCAGATCTGCAGTCAGGATTGAGTAGGTGATGATGCCCTCTAGTGAGTTCCCAAAGAGAAAATAGGATGGTTCAACTAACGAGAGAATGTTTTTGGTGTATTATAAAACCTATTATGATAAAGAATTCAGGTCCTCCATCTTTATTTTTTGTGACTGAACACAATCTATTTATTGCCATATACATGTTAAATCTTTCCAACATAACATGGGCTTTGTGAAATATTTGGCTTGGTACAGTTAGAGTTTTATCTCTCAAGTCTTTCTGTTAAAGAATTCTGCTCTGATATAGTAGGGCTGTTATTAAAGAAAATGCACAGATATGCTAGTTCTCTTTAAATAAGGAAAGACTTTTTATAATTCAACAGCTATGTTTTCATATAAGCCTGTTTAGTCATACTAGGACTGTTTCCTTGCCATGGCAATACTTGAAATTCAGGTTAAAAGATATAGTAACTGGTTTTATTCACTGAACTCAGTAAATCTGTCTTAACTTTTTGGGAAAACTTAAAAAAAAAATAATTTTACCATCTGAGTTAAGTGGAACTTGGATCAGACGATTTATAAGAATAGTGTTTGTTTTTCAGGCAGTATTTTCTGAATGGAGATGTGTTACTTGTAAGGAGTGCAGGAATGGTGTATGCAAAAGGTTGAAATCATCAGCTCTGATCCACTCACCCCTTCCCTTTGCTATGCTCTTAGCTTGTCTTTAAGTCATCCATTCTGCAGAGATGATCTTGTTTGCTCCCAAAATTCCATGTCCGTGCAGCTTTCCTTGTTATCCCCATAAAAGAGCACTTGATAAAGGACAGAAACAGAACAAAGAAAAGTGTGTTGGCAATGGGTCAGAGAAAAACAAGGTATGTGTTGTAAGATACCCAAGTGTTTTATCTTTGCTGTCTCTTGTCAAATGACCACCTGAAAAAAATCAGAGTATTAATTGGATTAGCAACAAGAATTCAGTGGGTGGGAAAAGTGGGACAATCTGCTTGTATTATGCATATCAGCACATATGACTTCTGTGCTAATTCAAGGTGCCCATTTTGTCAGTCCTGGGTGTTCCATTAAGCTGACAGAAAAATGCTCTGGCTAGAAACATATGCACTTAATTAGGAACAACATCATTGTGTTTAATTACTTACAGATCTCAATTAGAAGGGGGTTAATAATGTGCTAGGTTAGGTCTTCTATAAAAAGAGCATCATGGCTGCAGGATCTTCTCTCTGGGAGGATGAAGGACAGGGAGGAATCTCTGCTTGGTGTCCTCCGGTAAGACTGTCAATTATCAAAGTTAATCTTAATGCTTTGATCATACTTGTTTGGTTGGTTGGGTTTTTTTTCTGTGTAGAGGTTGTCTCTTTGTTATGTGTGCAAATCCTGTAAAAAAACTAATGCCCTATCTTGTACTGCTATAATTCAGATTCTTTTTAGTAATAGCTTTTTTTGCATAGCTTGTTTTTTTTTTAATATAGAAAATATTTCTGAAAAATTGAGTGACTTCATGCAGTACTGGAGGAGTTAGCAAACTGGTGAGCTTGAATGAGCAGGACTCTTTAGGACATTAGCTGCACAAACTTTGGACTGTTATGGTCTTTCTGTCTTCACTTGTGGACACCCATTCAGCCATTGCTCTGCCTGATGCCCCCCCCATTGAAGTGCATTTCTTAAGTATGTGTCTCACCATCCATAGAGGACCGTTTCAATATATTCATTTTTTTACCACATACACATTTATTAGAGAGGACACAGGTGCAGTACCCTACACCTGTATGCCCAAATGGGCTGAGGAAAAGAAGAAAGGTTTTCTCCTTGTCAAACAGGGTGGTTCAGAAGCAGACAGACTTTCCTAGGTATAGGCCAAGTATTGGACCAAGGGAACAGAATTGGGGAATGCCTCACTGCTATGCCCTTTTCATCCTCTGTGTGGGTGGGAAATAAATGAATAAAGAATTGAATTCTATGAGGAATTGTTGGGGTAAGTGTTATTGGCTTGACTTATCCCAGTATAAAGGCTTACTGTGCACTTGGAAAAAATTGTTTTGGGTTCTCAGTCCTTATGTGAGATATGGTGGGTTGTTTGGTTGTTTGGACTTTTTATTATGAAGTAGTCATCTCTGAAAATAAGGTCTTTAAAGTATCTCTGTGCATGTAATGAAACCAAAAGCCTTCCAAGCTCCCTGTTTTTTCCTAGTTTTCTCAGGTTCCTAAATGTTGAGGTTTAATGGATCAAAATTAACTGTCAGGTTTTTTTAAAGGCCATTTTTCACTGCCTCAGTTAAGTTTTAACCAAAAATGCTGTTCCCTGCAGTTCCAGTGATTGGCTAAGAACTGCTCTCAGACCTCTGTTAGGAATTACTGCTCCAAAATAACCAACAAAAATACCTAAAACTTGAGAGATATTGCTGAACAAAATTATAATCTCTGTTTTTCTTATCACCAGGCTAATCAGAATTTAAGTCTGAGTTACCAGCACAGATTGAGTCAGCTTCTTTTAATAAGGAACTTTTTTTTTTGCTTTAGTTCTTTCAATGTAAGGAGAGCAACACGTTTTTGTTTGTTTGTTTGTTTGTTTCATTATAGTGATTATTTAGTTACCAGTTCTTCGTAACTCAGCCTTTCTCCCTATTGTCCTTATTGTATTTTGATGTACTTAACTTATGGGTCTTTGCCACTTCCTTCATAGGGTAACTGATGTCAGTTTTCACCTTTAGTGTTTTGTGCTTTCAAATCTACAGTTAGTTTTGTTGGTTAATGTTCCTTTGATTATTTCAGCCAAGTGCTGTACTCTGCCAAAATAAAATAATATAGGAAATAAACTCAGAATGTTGGAAGCTAAGAAAAGTCCAGCTGTCCATATTATTTACATTTTAGTCTTTTTCAGAATACATTTCACATACCAGCTATTCTTCCACATACTTATGTTTGAAAAAAAGAACAAACAAAAGTTATTTCTTATTGGTTTTACTCTGGTATAATGTTGGAGGAATGCAGACGATATGATGGTGCCTCATTTAGAGAGTTTATATTGTAAGCCTGAGATAAGAAATGCCAGCAGATCACAGAAGAAGAAAATCACAAGATGCCAGTGCTGTAAACATTATTTTCTGCAGTAGGCATTGTGACTAAGAAAAACAAATGAAAGTTTTGTGAATGAAAATTTTATTTTTTTTATTTTTTTTTCATTCTGTATCTGGAAAAGCAGAATAGATAAGAGGAGGGTGATTGCCTTCCCAAGGGAATCAACACTCTGAAATGGATGGCTCCTACATTTAAGCAAGTTGTTCTTTGCCCATGTTGATATATCACAAAAGGATTGAAAGGAATGGGTCTGTGCAGGTAGAACTGGGAGCAGAGTTTGGCTGCAAAGCCTTGATGACTGGTAAGGGTACATAGAAAGGCAAGGACCTGTGTTGTATTTGCATAACTGACAGTTGAAAAAAACCCAACACTTTCAGTTACAAACTAAAAAATGCACAAGAAACACTGAGATAGTGATTCCTTTTATCCTACACTTTCAGTCACATGACATGACAAGACCACACTTTGAGGCAATCTGATTTTCTTCCCATAGATTTAGGATTATGCTGCAATTCCCTAATTGCTGTGGAATGTTGGTAATAAAAGAAAGGCATTATCACTCCATCTGGATTGTACAGTACTAGAATAGTTTGCATTTCTTTAGTCTCATTTACCACGGGGAATTTAGACTTAACCTGACTGGTGAACCTACATGACTATTATTCCCTTTTTAGGAGTGCAGAAATGGAGAAGAATTGTGCTGGGGTTTTTGTTGTTGTTGTTGTTTTTATTCTATATTGTACAAACTAGGAAAGCCTGACACTGGAAAAGCGTCTTCAAATAATTAAGAGTTAATTGTTTTAACCCTTAACCTTTATGTACAGTTTGCACAAAAATATTCATTCTCAGCATCAGTTTCTTGGGTATACTCTGAAGAAATTAATAGTAGAAACTTTTTAAACAGTGTAACATAGAATAAGTTTTCTCAAGCTTTCAAAATACATTGCATTTTAAAGAAATATGTAAGAGTTTTTATGAATACTGAGAATTTGCATAATTTCTATTCCTGAGACCTACTTGGTCTTTTATTTTATGGCTAGAATGATTATTAGGGTGGTCAGTTCATAGCCTACCTTTCGTTCTAGGGTCTATTTATGTAACACATATAATTCATATGCTTTTTAGCTGGTGGTTTTGACTACACAGTAAGACGGGTAAAGATTTGAACCAAGCCAAACTTCCAATGCTATAAAATCCACACAGATTATTTCTAAAACCCACTTTATTTTTAGCAAATATATGGGATATTTACAATAAAAACAGGATTGAATTTTCTCAGAATTCAGAAAGGTGTTGCCTTTCCCTCTGACATGTGGAATTTACACTTTCACTAGAATTGAATCATGATGAATATTTCTTAAATTCACACACACACACTTATAATGAAGAAATATGTGTAATACAACAGAGTGGTCTTGGATGGTGATTTCCAGACAATGGCAGAGTACATCTATATTAAAGACAAGCAGACCGTGTGTGTGTGCTGGTTTTGGCCAAGGTAGAGTTAATTCTCTTCATAGTAGCTGGCATGGGGCTGTGGTTTAGATTTGTGCTGAAAACACTGTTGATAACATGGGGATGTTTTTGTTACTGCTGAGTGGTGCTTACACAGAGTCAAAGACTTCTCTGCTCCTCACACCACAGTGAGTAGGCTGGAGATGCACAAGAATCTGGGAGGGGACACAGCTGGGATAACTGACCCCAGCTGACCTAAGGGATATTATTAGACACCATATGACATCCTGCTCAGCATATAAGTGAACCTGTGGGAAGAAGGAGGGGGGGGGACATTCAGAGTGATGCTTGTCTTCCTAAGAAACAATTACCTGTGATGGAGTGCTGCTCTCCCGGGGATGTCTGAACACCTGCCTGACAATGGGAAGTGGTGAATGAATTCCTTATTTCTCTTTGCCATAGCTGTTGATGTACCTATGAAACATTTATATCAAACCATGTTTTCTCACTTTTAACCTTCCAATTCTCTTCTTTGTGCACATCCCCCCTCCCCCCAATCCTGCTGGTGGGGACAGTGGACAAGGGGCTGTGTGGTGTTTAGCTGCTGACTAGGATTAAATCACGACACTGTGGTTTAAACTCTCTCAGTGAAATGCTCTTACCATGTTAAGGTGCAAGACATGGGAAGCAAAATGACAATCTCTTGCATTCCACTGTGCAAACAATTACATACTCTGTGTTAAGCAGGACGATAAAGTGTCATAATTACATAATTAAGTACAGAACCTGGATGCATCTCTCTTTTGTGTTCCACTCTTTCCTTCCTTGTCATGTGTACTGAATTGACCTGCTTAATGGTGACCTAGCAGTGCTGGATTAACAGTTGGTCATGATGATAAAGGTCTTTTCCAATCAATATGATTCTATGATTCATTTCCCACAGTCTATTAGCCACCTGATGACCACTACTGACCTTGACTAGATTGGAATGATTATTTAGCTGTGGGAGATAACATTAGTCCAAGATCTTGGCCCTACTTCATCAGTTTTCAATCTAGTGCATGTAGGCATGATGAACTTAGCACAGCTGTAGTTTAAAGGGTATAAACAATTAAGTAATTATAAATCAATGAGCTCTGTAAAATGTAATTATAATACCAGAGTTAAAAGGCACTATTTAGTTACAAGTCAGGGATTATTTACAAGCAATAATTAAGGTCAAGCTGACTTCCTCCTGTTACACAGAGAGTGTTTGTAAGAGTAGTATGCCAAACAATAATTAATTTAAGACAAACCTAATTGCCTAGTATACTGAAGTGTGTCATTATCCTAGGGAAATGCTCTTGTGTCTATCACTGGTTATATTTTAAAGACAAAATATGTCATCTTAAAAAATAAAAATGCAAATTGTCTTAATATGTTACTTTTCAGTTAGAATGGTATCATTTCCTTCAGGATTTTTAATTTATTTTTTTTTTAATTCAGAGCCCAGAGGAAAGGGAATAAAGTAACAGGAAAAAGAATATGGCACATTCCTTGTATGAAGCAATCTTATGAAGAAAGAATAGATGGGAAAAATTAGTGCAATCATGTTACAGGATTATTCCCCACAGTATGTTTCCTAGTGCTTTGTCTGGTCTAGTTTGGAAAGATGCAAATGATGTCATTTTTATTGCTTCCCTTAGGGGAGATTATTCTAGTCTAATAACACTCACAGTTAGGAAATTTTACTGATGTTCAAACTGTTTTTCTTTACCTGACTTTACCCCATTGCTCCTAGTTGTAAACTCCCACAGGCAATTCAGAATATTTCCTCTCCTTCCTGGGTGTTCTGAGCCAAGCAATACACAAGTATTTCTTTTCATCTTTCATTGCAGTCTACCTAAATGATGGATGTTTGGGCCTTGTAGAGCCTTCAGGTTTGAAAGTCTCTGATCACTGCCCTGTGTCCACATCTAAGTCTGCACAAGGACACACTCGGAGGTAGAGAGATGCATACTCATTAAATGTTTACCCCAAGCAATGACTCCATAGTACACACTGACCAATGAAGCTTTCTCCTGCAAATGGATTTGGAAGAAAAACCATCTCCAAGGCCGGTACCCTTGAGAAAAGGTGAATTCACAAGGTCACCACAGAGGCATGAAGTTGGGAAGGGAGTCCCTGGCCTGAGCCCCATCATGGAGAAGGGTGAATTATGAATGCAGACCATGTTGTACAGGGCTTTACCCATTTGGCCCTCAATGTCACATGTTCCCCAGCCTTTTTCAGTGACCTGTTCAAATACTCCATTTTCTTATTGAAAGGGTTATTTTTTTTTCTTTATACCCAGTCAGAAACTAATCTTGTACTTGATAGCCTTCTGGGATACATTTGAAGAGTTAATGTACACTCTTCAGTAGAAACAGCAGCTGCAAAAGGTGGCAGCATGAGGTATGAGCTTCAAAAGGCAGCACAGACTTCTCCAGTTTAGGGCCAGATGAACATTGGCAAGTTACTTTCATCCTCTAAGTTTTGCTCAAAAAAAATTTGGAGTAATGTCTTGAGAAAGCATGCTTAAATTAGGCTTCTATATATATCAATATATTTCCAGTTCTGGCAGACTTAACACCTTGGAATTGCACTCCTCCCAGTTGGAGGTGTCATTGATCAAGAGGTAATAACGATCCTATTTGCAACAGCAAGTGTACTGAATATATTTTATTTTACATTTTATTTTTAAATTTATTTTTTAGCTAACAAGCTTTAGTCCTTGCAGTCTTTTGAAGACCCCCTGTCCATTTTTGCTCTCCTCTATGTCACTTCTAGATACCATATATGATGAAATGGGGTTCCCAGTCTTGGTATTCCACCTATGTCTTACACTGAAAACAGGTAGTTCACGTGTCTGTCAGGTTGGTTTCTGTTTTACACATTCAATGGTGATGTTAGTCTCTCTATTTTTTTTGTTGTTGTAATGTTTATGCAAGTGCAGCCTATGTTAAAGTAGATGCTGTGCCTCCATGTACTCAAAACTATTTTCTGGGTAGTCATTTCTGTTTTTGTACAGATTCATGTATTTCTGTCAGTGTAGCATCTTCCACTTGTCCCTGTTGTTAAATTGAATTTAATTTTCTTCCAGTTTCTTGATTTATTTTTTTTTAATTGATAACTACAACACTCAGCACAGTTTCCTGAGTCCATTCTTCACATTCTACTCAGAAGTAAGGGTTTAGTAAAATGTAGTTGTAGTATTCCAAAAAACAACAGAACATGTTGAATAACATGTCAGATGTAATTTTGTTTTGTAAAAGTCACAATATTTGTAGTGGAGAAAGTGGGTAATAGTTTAGGAAGAGATATATGTTTAAAGGGAATAAATAGAATGCCTGTTTATAAACAGATGCAATGGAAAAACATGTCCTTATAACTTCCAAAAAACAAGGATGAAGTATTTAATACAAAGGCTGCCTAGGAAGCCATTTCAAAAATAACAAAATGAGTTATGTTCCAAAGAGACTCCATTTTTAATTCAACAACAATCAGGCTTCCAATAAGATTATTTTATAGAGATCCATAGATATATATAGAAGCCAACATAATAACTGAGGGATGCTGTAATATCCCTTAGCAGAAATATTTCAAAGAGGACAGGCTTTTCAAAAAGCTTGGCTTCTTTTTAAGGACCAAAACAACTAGCAGCATTCTTGGAGAGTTTCAGCATGTGTGGCTTTGAGCACTTCTGAAAATTTGCCTATAGAGATGGATGCTGAACACTTGAAAAAAACTATCCTTGAGCCCTTTGGAAAATCTGGCTACATTTTAGATAACTGCCTGTTCTATGATCTCTTGCCCTTTGATATACCAAAGATTCACACTGCTATTTGATGCACAGCTTGTTGTCAGATATTTATCAGGTTTCTACCTGGCTTAAAACAAACAGGAGAAAAAAGAAAAGGGTAGGAGTAAAATCTTCATTTATGTAGAGTTGTAGCTAAACTTTATATTAGAAAGTCAAACAGATAGCAAGCCAATCTATCAAATTTATCAGACCCTTGAAAGGACCTGGACCATACAGTCCAAGATCAGCCCTGGTGAGACTTGCTCACATTCTAGTCCTTAGCTGAATCAAGGATTCATGGTTTAACTGATGTTACTAAGAAATATTTGCACATATTTTTCTACCACCAAATGGAGAGAGAATACAGCAAGTTTTTAAGCTGTTGCAGCCAGTTTGGAAAGTACATTTCAGGAAGGAACCCATAAATAATTCCAATGCAGAATAAATTGTTAATAAAATAAATAAGAAGAGTATGAGCACTTGGATGTATCCAGTAATTCAAAAAGACCTGATTTTTAAATATCACAGGTCATCGTTATGTTAACCACAGAATCACAGAATGTTAGGGGTTGGAAGGGACTTAGAAGATCATCAAGTCCAACCCTCCTGCCAGAGCAGGATCACCTAGACTAAGTCACACAGGAACACATCCAGGCAGGTTTGAATGTTTCCAGAGAAGGAGACTCCACAACCTCCCTGAGCAGCCTGTTCCAGAGCTCTGGCACCCTCACTGGGAAAAAGTTTTTCCTTGTGTTTATTACAAACCTCTTGTGCTCCAACTTACTCCTGTTGACTCTTACCCTGTCACTGGTGCTCGACTTCTACCATGCCTGTGAACTTGCCTCCACTCACCCCCTTTACTTAGGGTTCCGTTGTATGTCTGAGTGAGGCAGGATACAGGGGCCCCTTGATCCTGGGTATTATCTGTCTGCTGAATGGAGCACAGAGCATGGCTCCAGCAGTCAATTTCAATTTCCCATTCCCTGATGCTTCTGAGCCCTTCTACTTCAGCTTGAAGCCTCAAAACCTCATCTTCAAGCTGGGCTGCTTGGCTGAGCAGATCATCTACCTGCTCACAGTGCACACAGCCATGGGAGTTACCCTCTGAGATCAGCAACTGGCTGTGGCACTCTCTGCAGCCTGGCATCTGCACCCCCGCATCCTTTTGTGCAATCTCTGAATTCCCACATGGATTTTGATTGCAGACAGTAGCACGGCCTTCTTGTGCCCAGTGGAGACCATATTGATGGGGAGCAGAAGGCAGAAAGTTTAATTTGGTGGTAAATCCACATTTAAATCTCTGCAGGTAGCAATGAGAACACCCCCAGCCACGGGACCCTCTCAGCTGCTCCCACGAGAGACACTGAGATTTTCTCAGCATATATATAAAAGTGGCTTTTTGTAATGTATTCTGCTAATATAGTGGGAGGTTCAACCCTGACCAGGACTGGCAAACTCAAATATAAATTCACAATGGATTCTTTTTTTTTTTTTTTAATTCCTTGCTCTAAAGGTTTTGATTGAATATAAATTTTTAATCAGTAGAAAAACACTTCATTTAGAATGTGGAAAATGGAATGGGACTGTCAAAATGTGATGTTTAGTGAGGGGATGCAGTATACTTAAGAAATGTCTGAGATATTACCTTTTTTCCTTGTATGTTTCCTCGTGTATAAATAAATGTAACTGATCATCACCATATTTTAAATCTGGGTTTATAGCCACTGTCTGCATTTCAGTTAAGAGATTGAAGGAATACATAAGACTCTCCTCTGGAATGTTCCCAAATTTTATTTTATCACAAAGTACTCAAGCGTGATGTTTCCATATGTTTTGTAGCTTTTTGTGTCTTAAATAACCTGAATGATCCTCAGTCATGATGTCATTTCTTCATGACTCATTTCCCACAAGTGAAACTGTGACCAGGTGGTAATTTATTTAAAGATAAATAGTTAACCTCTCAATTCAATCATGGGCTGGGAATGGATGAAATTTATTTTCCTTGCAAATACCTGCTTAATATAACGTGCTCTTATATCATGCCTGATACATTTTTTTTTAGTAGTTTACATTAAAAATTCACCAAAGCTAATTTTAGAAGTAAAAATGTTTGTTGTTATGCCAGTAAAATACTGTAAAAATACTGTTAGTTGTATTTTCCTTTGAAGGATGAGATTTCTTGTGAGCCATTGCAATCTTCTGTTCCTTTTCTGGGAAGACTACTTCAATGATTATCAAACCTAGAATGGCTTGACATACCATGTCAGTGCTGTAGAGAGGCTTGTCCATTTGTCACAGTTAGAGCTCTGTTGCCAAAACTACCCATGAAAAAAAGAAATCCTGTGTGTTTTTCATTCCTCTTTGCTTTCTCTCCTTTGCAAAGTGATATTTTCCAGACACCACGCCTAATTCTTCTTTCTAATATATTAAATGAAGACTAGTTGATTAGTGTCATAGCTGTAACCTTGCTGTCATCATTGAAGGAGAAATGCTCTTGCATGAGAATTGAGATAGTTCAACATTGAACTCTTATTCTTCAAGAGTGAGATCTGGTTGCTGTATTCTATGTGGGGGATCTGAGGGGGATGGTGGTGGGTTTTTTTGAGAAGCATCTTGGGTAGGAATCATGATATTCAGCATGGTTCCTCTGTGGTGACTGCTGTTATTCCATGTGCAAATTTAGCTAGAGCAATAGTCTGGGCTGTTTCTACATGTGCTTAGAAAGTAACATTCAGTAGTTTTCCAAACTGACATTTTAGGGATATAAATAGTGTTGCATTTTTGTATAGGATTTTCAGTTCAGGTTACTTTGACCTTCTTGGTTGCACCGAGTCTTGCATCATGCATTAGTCTTCCTTACTGTATCAAAACCACTTAGAAGCACTATAGCAGAACTTCAAGTTGATGTTTCATGTAATGCCTAATTTCAATTAAAATTATGTATTTTTTAGAAGTCTTATTTTGAGAAACTTGTAAGAGAAAAATTGTCATTACAAAGAATTTTCATGGCAGATTTCTCGTCAGGTAAATGCACTTTATTGCCAAGTTGTAAGACTTTCTTACCAGGGTGAAATATTTATTTTCACCTAAGAAGTGAAGGGAGACAGTCATGCAGATATTCTTATCTCCTATTTTGTATAATAACCATGAGAAAGAATGCCATGTCTATCCAAAGAGCACAGTACTGCTGGAGTCTGCAAAGAAATGCCAATTTCTTGTATTTTCTTTCACTTGTAGGGTCCTTGTCTTGACTTCAGTAAGCTGTCAAAGCACCATGCTGAAGCCAATAACATCCTAAGAAATCTGAAATTTTATTTTCTTTAGAGATGTTATGACATCTTGTTGCTGTGTCATGTGGTTTTTTGTTTTTATTGTTATTTTTTTTTCAAATTAATAATACTTTAATGCCCAAAATATTACAAAGATTTTAAAAGGAATTTATTATGTGTAGGCCATTTCTGTCTTCTGAAGTGTGACACTGATCTTTATGGAAAAATGAATGATTAACTAAGAATATGATTTCCATTTCATGCCTTGACAGTGAAAAGAGCTCCATTTTCATGGAAACTTATAATTCAGTGACTATCACTTATTGTCAGGGTTTGCCAAAAAAATTCTAAACATGTTCTAAATGTACTTGGAAACTTCTAGTGAGAATTTGTAGGACTGAAACAAGGATGTTTTCTTTGATTAAGTCAACCTTGAAATACAATAAACACATCCTGGAGAAAAGTACACCAGAACTCTGGATTAGTAGTTTTCTTCAGAGACAAAGTAGATTTAAGATTCCTTACAAAGGAATTTGTGCAATGCTACATGTTGACATAGCTGAAGTCCAAAATCAAAATTCACTCAGTCCAACCCTGATGACAGTTGGCTGTTTGAACAGATCCTGCTTAATTTGTACTAAGTTTTGCTTTCATCATCTGTACTTGGGATTTATGTCAGCAATAACAGCCAAAAGATTTTTGCCTCCTCCAGGTACTTTGGATTATGCATTTCCTTGCCAGCTCACCATCCCAATATGGCAGTTTCCCCATAACAGTTGTGTTTCTAGCCCATCTGCAAATGTCACAGTTACTTGGTTTTCAACTAGACCAGGGTATATTTAGATTAGACATTAGGAAGAAGTTCGTTTCTCTGAGGATGCTGAGACACTGGAATAGGATGCCCAGAGAAATTGTGGACTCCTCATCCCTGGAATTGTTTCAGGCCAGGCTGGATGGGGCTCTGAGCAACCTGCTCTAGTAGGGGGTGTCCCTGCCATGGCAGGGGAGTTGGAACAAGATGATCTTTAAGGTCATTTCCAATTCAAGCCATTCTGTGATTCTTATTCTGTGGAAAAATGAACATAATATAAGGCTGACTTTTCTGCCCTTCTTAATCATGACTTCATGTGGTTTTCCCCCATAGAGTCACCATGGTAACGATTGATCTTTAAATAAGGGAGTTGCATTTACCTATAGTTGCTATTTATAAAGTCATTTGAGCTGCTAGGAAATAGATATTCACTAAATAAAACCTAATTTGCACAATCCACATGCTCAATAGGTATTTTTTTCCTAAGTAAATAAGAATTCCTGACTTTTAATTTTCCATTTGACTTACTCTGCTAATTTGTTAAAAGCCTGTTTCTTCAGCTTTTTTTTCATCCTTGTTTCCAGAAAACTAGCAATTCACATGGCTGTCTGAAGTATCTGCTCTTTTTTTTCTTTGAAGCAGAAGGCAAACACTCCATTTCACCTGTTCTCTTTATAATGATTTGTAAACAAGTATAACTTGATAAGACTTGCTTACATTGCAGTAACTACCCTGTGTTTACAGAGCAGTAACATTTTGATAACGCTTACTATTAAAAAGTAATGCCTTGAGTTCTGTTCAACAAACAAAAGGTATCTTATTCAATTCTAGTTTCATATCTAGTATGATATTCAAATCATATCTAGTATGATATTCCATTTCATTGCAGGAATGGGTGATACTAGAAAATGATGTAGAACAAGAATGTAGAAAGATTCTTGTCATCCTCACAAATGAATGTGACATTTTCAAACTGGGTAATGTACCATGGTAGAGAGATTTTATTTTTTGCTATATATTTACTTGAGAATCAGCCTTGCACAACTTGGATGTCTCTTGTCCTTGGAGTCTTCATATAAATGTGTAAAAATAGCTGCCTGCAATGTTTATGGTAACTATTTATGGCAGCTGCATTCATGTGGAGTCAGGGAGGGCTTTTTGCTGCAGACCTGGGACCTTGAGAACTTCTCCTTTGTTTCCCTACTAGACTTATTTGTCTTTTTTTTCCCCCCATTTAAATTGGTTGCTCTGGTTTTTTGTTTTAATCAAGTATTATCAGTGCAATGTCATCAGCTCAGCATTCAATAAAAACAAAAGCATGATCCTTCTGGGCAAATAGAGGCAGCTCTCCATTGCAACCCATCAGTGATGGAGAGATTATATGCCTCTTGGAATTACAAATTAGTTTAGAGACCCTTTAGTAAAAATACGTTAAAGGGCAGGAGATAGTGAGTGTGCAAATAGAAAAGCTATTCCAGCCACTGGTGATCACACAAGAAAAGACATGGAAATAAATGTGAGTGTAAGGCAGGAAAATAAAAGGAAGAAAATCAAAGCATCATTATAGAATGGAATAGGCTGGAATGAACCTTAAAGATACAATCTTCCTGCCACGGGCAGGGACTCCTCTCAACTGGACCAGGTTGCCCAAGGCCTCATCCAACCTGGCCATGAACACCTCCAGGGAGGGGCATACACAACCCCTCTGGGCAGTCTATTCCAGAGTCTCCACCCTCATACTGAAGAACTTTTTCCAAAGATCCAATCTGAACCTATTTTCCCTCAGTTTAAAACCATTTCCCATTGTCCTAGAGCTGGACACTCTTGTGCAGAGTCCCTCTCCAGCCTCCCTGTAGGTTCCCTTCAGGTATAGGAAGGCAGTTATAAGGTCTCCCTGGAGTGTTCTCCAGTCTGAACAATCCCAGCTCCCTCAGCCTATTCTCACAGCAGAGGTGCTCCAGCCCCTGGACCATCTCTGTGGCTTCCTCTGGACTTGTTCCAACAGATCCATGTCCCTCTTAAGGTGGGAACTCCAAAATGGATGCAGTATTTGAGGTGGGGTCTCACCAGAGCAAAGGGGGAGAATCACCTCTCTTGATCTGCTGGCCACACTCCTCTTGATGCAGCCTAGGATGTTTTTTTGAATTTACAAATCTAAAGAACTGCTACTGAGTTATCCTGTAATGTATCAAAATCCATCAGTCTCACAGCTCTGTAACAAAGCATTTTTGGTTTTGTCATGAAATGATAGAAGCATAGTCATGCTAAAAAGCAGTAAAAACCATAGGGAGTTCTTTAAAGCAAAGTACTTGAATACGAGCCATAGTCACACAACAGTGAATGCCAAGACCAACTATCACTGTGTCAGTTTGGGAATGTAAATATCCTGCAAAAACTGAAGAAACCTTCACAAAGGAGTAAGAAATTTTCTGATGTCAGAACTATACAGAAGTCCATTTAGATACTTTGTAAAGTTGCACCAGAATAATTTATAGTGAGAATTTATAAAATGTAAGTGTTGTGACTGTTCGAACTATTAGAGGAAAATGGTAACTTGAGAAGAAAGCTTTCATTTAAAGGTAATCTAATGAGCAAGAAACTGAAATTAGCAGAGATTTTACCTGGGATGTTCTCTGCAAAAGACTTATGGTTTATTTCTCTGCCTTAGTTTTGCCCTGCTCTGTCAGGGGGTTGGACTAGATGATCTTCAGAGATCCCTTCAAACCCCTGACATTCTGTGATTTCATAGTTATCTGGAAGTTGGAATGCATTCAGAAAGTAGCTGGGAGGTAACTGGGCTGAGATGTGTGTTTGTCTGCCTCGGGTGGGTTTGGGGATGGTGCTTGCTTCTGCTTCCCTGTACACAGTCACTTCTGGAACATGCAAGTCTGGGTTAAGATCTGGGGAGGAGGGCAGGAAGGTTCTGCATGTGTGTGTTTGATTTTCTCCTCTAAAATACAGACCTGACATCATAAATTCACAGAGAAGGTGAATGGTGCAGATGGAAAGGTAGAACTTAAAGTAACATGTAGGTAACATTTCTGTCACATGGAACAAAGTTTATTCCACAGCAGGACTAGTATTAATGGAGGAAAGAAAGTGACAATCAGAAATACTATTATTATGATTGTTCTTTATTCCTTATGGGATTGTTCAACATGCTCAAATCATGTTGTTATTTCACAATCATATTTCATTTATATTAGTACAATGTATATACTCACATATGGAGTTGTACAAAAATGGAATCACATGTGTAATGGGGATGTAAATATGATAACCTAAAATATGTGCTTAGCTTTTCAGTACCTCAGATCTGCTTTACACTGACATTGTAAACTGTTTTCCTACACCTGAGCCTAGTAAACTTAAATCATAGCTTGTCTTAGCACACAAATCTAGCATAAGGAGCAGGTGGAAAAGGCAGTACAAAAACTTAGTAGTAGACTGGCAATTAGCATTTAACCTTCCCAGCTAATAATGAGGTTTTATTCATCAGTGAACAAAAAGCAGGTGAATTTACAAACAAATGAAAAATATCTGAAACTTTTCAACTGTTGCATCCATCTGAGGAACAAGATCAAAGGAGGTGCTTGGGCTGCTCAGTCCCAGCCTTGCTTGTTGGAACCCAGAGCTTTGAATCCCAGCTCATCTCTGGCAGCTGGCAGCAGTTTCTATGGCTGCATTTTAACCCTCCATCTGCTTTTCCCAGTGCTATCTTTGGTCTGGCTCCATGGTATCTCAAGGCTTAGCTGTGTACATACTCCAACAGCTTTGCATGACTCTCGGCAATATCAAGCTTTAAATTTGATCCAGTGCGAGGTCATTCTGCCCATTGCTCTGCTGCTTATTTGTTTAGATTTCACTCAGTCCCTGGGTATGCCACAGGCTTTGCATTCTTGCCTACTTGGTTGTCTGATAAGTGCACGTGTGTAATCTACTGATAAGTGGTTACACATTTTTGTCATTGTTTCCAGGCTGAGTTTGTTGTGCTTGCCTGGTGTGTACCCCTCTGGATTCAGCGGTGATCTCTGTCAGGTGCTGTGTGCCAGTGTGCCTTCCCGGGGCTGCTGCTGCAGACAAAGCACACGAAGAATTTCATCGTGCTCCTACAAACAAACATCTTTGGTGCTTTAATTCTTCTCTTTCTAAGCAGAGAGATTGAAGTGCAGTTTGAGAAGAGAAAGCAGAAGTTTTCAGGGCTCAGGGCTGTGCTGGCTGGACACATAACCCAGCACCTCGATGGCACTGGTGCCCAGAGAGGGGAATGGTGCCAGAGCCACCAAATGAAGCACAGAGTTGCCATTGCCTTAAGAATTTCTCTTGGGCAAGGATGTCTGGGAAGTGTTATTGACTTGGCATTGTACTTACTGAAGAAAAAAACAGATCTTTCTTGTTCTATTCCTAGCTGCTATAAAGAGGCTTATGGCATCACCCAGAAATTTGACTCTGATCTAAGAAATAGCACTAGACAAGTGGAAACTGACAAGCAATAAATAGTCCCTTTCTATTTCACTTGTCAAAAGTCCTAAGAATGTAGCACCAAAACCCTGTGCTTAAGTGCTCCTGCTTCTTTCCCTCAGTGCAATGCAGTTCTGATTGCTCTTTAGAAAATATCATCATGTCATTTTTACCTGGGTTTGTAACTTAAGAAAAGCTCTCCTCTGACTCACATGGTACTTAGAATAAAATATGAAGCAAGAAGCTCTTCACTCTCACCAATGTTCAGTTGCCAATTGATTTTTCTAGAGAGTGATGCCTTGCTTGATACTCAGTTCATTAATTGTTTTGTTCAAAGCTATTTAAAGCATGACAATGTATGTCTCAAACTTGGATTTCTTCATCCTGTAACTTAAAACAGAATAAATTAGTTTTATGAGAAGAAAATATGTATTTCTCCTGTAACTTTCAAGAAAGGTACATCTAGTCTTCCCTGCCTTGGCGTAGCAGTTTATGGCTTAATCCTGAATCTGCCCAATCGTACACTGGAAATGCCACTCACTTTGTGGAATAAAACAATACATTTCATTTTGAGAATTCTGAAACCATTCACTATTAATTTTACAAATTAATTTTATGGATAAATTAATTTTATGGTTAAAAATTAAAATAAATAAAATAATAATAATAAAAAAATAAATATAATAAATAAAATAAATAAAATCAGAGAGTCTAATTGCCCAAAACTTCCTTCCTCACAATGCATATACATACACTACTTGAATGTCACAGAGTTTTCCTGCGTTTTGCAGGTTCCTGTGCAGGATTTCCAGCTGATGCCTGGCTGTACCGCCCTGAGGGCTCCTGCCAGAGCAGAGAATGTTTTGCTGTTCGTTTTGATGGCCACGGGGTGTCATTCTAGGAGCAGACTTGAGGCAGCCTGGAAGCACCACTATGGCAGCAGCACTGGACGCCTAACGCTGGGAGTTCACAGCCCCTACAGCAAGCGTTATTTACGGTTTCTATCTTTTAAATGTAATTATTCTAAAGGATAAACAGTGTTGCTTTCCATTTCTGCATTCAAAATGTGAAACTCTGGGATGCATCACAAGATAGTGAGGAGTTAAAGGCATTTGTGGAGAGAAGCTCTTGAAATGCTACTGGTGCAGAGAGGGAAGCTTCTGAATTCACACATCAAATTTGCAAAAGCTTGAGTACGGCATTTCTGAATATGAAAATAGCTATTTTTAATACCTTATTAGCAGTTGTTTTGAATTTGTACGGAACTGACACTGCACAGGAAGACTGGGGAGGCAGAATGACTCCTAGAAATAATCAAGTAATGGTCTTTCCATTTTTTTTAAAGTCACCTCCAACAAAGAAGAAACCCTAGAAAAGGTCCCCAGCACCATTTAGGGCACCAATACAGGCTCAGATTGGTGTTACACTGAAGAAAGCTTGCTGAATTCAGCATTTAATATGTCTTGCTGCTCTTGGTTTAAATAATTTTTAGGAGGGGTTTATGGGAGAGAATGAATAAATCAGTGCATTGGTTACCTTCAAGAACAGGAATAGTAGCATTAAAAAAAGCATGTGAAGGAAAGGAGATGAAAGTTGTAATGAAGTGGAGCAAGGCCCACTGTACATGAGCCAATAAGGACAAATTTTGGTAAGGCAAAGATTTATGCAGCCTTAGAAGTGAAGATGTGAAGCCTGACCTTAAAGAGGAAGAGCACTGGAAGAAAACTGAGATGTCAGAAGGAGTAATAGGATATTAGAGACAACTTTCAACATGCTGAAATGACAGAGAAAAGAAATGTATTAGTCCTATATGTGTATGTTTATCTTCAGCTTAGCATATTTGCTTCTTTAAGTGATAAAATAGCACCAAGTTGGAATCATTGGTGTCAATCCAGACAAATTAATCTATTTAGAATACTACTAAGTTGCTGAAAATTTATTCAAGAAAACTGGGAATGGGTTTATAGTGAAGGTTCCCATATAATTTACGCTAGAATCTAAGGAAGTCCTGGTATCTTTGTTGCATGTAGTGCTTAAAAGATAATCAGAAATGCTTGCACCTTATGAAATGTTTGTTTAACCATTTATTCCAATTGCCATCCAATCCTCAACAAAGATACTGCATGTTTACAGTTTAAATATATTTGGATATATACATATATATATTAAATATATATATATATTTCAATGGTGCTTTTCTTAGATGGCACATAGAGACCACTTAGCTCCCTCTTGACATATGGAACACCCAGAGCCAGTCAGGAAGCAGACATAGTTGGACTTCCTGAGAAGCAGAAAGAAAGTTTTATGGTGTATTTACGTGATGCTGGGGTTTTGGTGGCTGGCTGGAGGGAGGCAGACATGAAGGCTGATGGTACTCCCATTATTGTGGACCTGGGACACTTCTCATATTTAGAATTGGCAAATGAAGAAGGTTTGTTAATAAGACTGGTTGCAAAAGCTGGCAGCACAAATAATAAAGAAATCCTTTACAGTTCTTTTTTTTCTGTCCTTCTGCTCAATCTCATCACAATTTACTCACAACTTGGGAATCTTTTTTTTAGGGGTTTTTTTTAGTTTTTTGTTTTGTTTTGTTTTGGTTGGTTGGTTGGTTTTTTTTAGTTTTTTCTTGTCTGTGTGGGAATTCTGTTAGGAATGCCCTGCTCACAACTAGATCTAAAGATTTCTCTGAAGCAGTTGAACAGTTTGTGATCATCAGATAAGTGAAATGCAGACTTTGTTTTGATTGGATCAGATACAGGAACAGTTAATTTTTTGTTATTCCACTATGGTTTCAATTCCAGTAGGGTCAGAACTTGAAAACTTGACTCTTTTCAAACCAATAGCTGTTTTAAAGTCTAGCACATTTACTGCTAGTAAATTTTCTTGTGAAGGTAATTCCATGAAGAATATAGTCAGGCCTTCCAAAGATCTGGGTTTCATCCGAGTTGTTTTTATATTAGTTCTTTTTTAAACCCACATTTCAGACAAACTTGTTCCCCTATTGTTCTATACCTTCCTATATGAGTATCATTTAGTATTTAGATTAATCAAGGTGACAACTCTCTCACATAATGCTTGACATTCTCTTCCCTTTTGCCCCTCAGATTTCCCTAGAAAGAGAATGGTATACATTATAAATGATGTTCTATATAGATTATTTCAAGGGCTGACATCTATATGCTACTGTGCAGGTGTTAGGGATGGCAAAGCCAAAGCAATATGTAAGTTAATTCAGAAGGGACGTTCTCTGCAGTAGTTGCTGACATCAGGAAATGTTGATTTTATTTAAGGGCAGAACCTGCTTCCTGAAGGTGTTGGTCATCATCAGTTGGTCATCTTCTTCTGTCAGGCTTTTGATGACTTGGAAGAAAAATTCAGGGGACTTGAATTCAGCTAGATAATAAGGTAACTCCTAATGACTGAAACCAGTAGAACTGGTAAATGCCCAAATTAAGCAGGAGTGTAGTGTCAGTGAAAGCTGAGTGATGGTAGGTTGAACTGGCCAAGCATGGAGGAGCAGTTTAAAACTCAACAATACAGTTCTGTGCTATCAACTCCTCCAAATCCTTTCCTGTGGATGATTGCATGTTCCTTTGTTTCAACTAGATGATTCTGAGTTGAAGTCATTCAAATATTGCTTTGGCAAAATAATATGATCAGAGAATTTGAATTATCTTAGTGTTGCTATTTTTCAGGTTTTTAGTATCCTATTAAAAATCA
Organism: Ceyx melanurus; assembly: GCA_024611195.1. Classification (NCBI taxonomy): domain Eukaryota; kingdom Metazoa; phylum Chordata; class Aves; order Coraciiformes; family Alcedinidae; genus Ceyx; species Ceyx melanurus. The sequence goes on along the minus strand of JANHGL010009934.1, from coordinate 180 downwards.
CTTTCACAGATTCCAAATATTAGGGGTTGGTAGGTTGTTGACCTTAAACCTCTTGTGCTCCAACTTGCACCCATTGCCTCTCAACTGTCATTGGATGACATTCAGAAAAGTCTGGCTCCATCCTCTCTACACTCACCCTTAACATATTGATAGACACTGATGAGGTCCCCCCTCAGTCTC